>JARHVA010004097.1:997500-1000000 GCA_037957365.1 Torreya grandis | reverse complement strand
ATTTTACACTATGTCTAACCCATGAAAAAGGTCTAAGATGACCTAAAAAATTATTACTAATTTAATAATTATCCATTGGATGTTCGTGGACACTATTAAGAGAGGGAAACACCTATGGTAAATAAAAATATTAAGTCATTACTAGTAATATCCATGATTAAAATTTAGTGATATTAAATATGGAGAAGGTATTATATTAATCAAGAATATTTTTTTATAAATTTGGATGATGTTGAATAAGTGTACCTGATGAATAAAATTTGTCAAGGCATTAGGGGAGTAGATAGTAGAGGAAAATTGAGTAAAAGATTAAAATAAGTATGCAATGTCCAAGTATGGGAAAGTTTTCCAAATTTGATGTTTACAAATATTCTACTACCAAATTTAGGTGTCTCTAGTGTGTTTTCATTGTTAAAGATGAAAATTTTATCTTAACTAGGGCACATCATTAAGGATATTTTAGATCATATCTTGTTTTAGTTTGATCATTTGAATTTGATTATTATTGAAATATATTCAAACATATCATGCTCTTCTAAGAGGATAGAATATCACCTATTATTAATATGTTCTATATATTGAGTTTTATCTTTTGAATTTGTATATAAACTACATGGTGTAACTTTTTAAGTATTTAGTGTAGTATCTATATTATTCTATAAGGTTTTTATGACTTTGTGGTAACATTTAACAATTTTACTTGGTTGGAAGAATAGAACCATAAAAATTACATAATTTGGATTGTATTTATTATTTTTCATTTATGACTAATGAAAATGAAGCTTGTTTTGAAGATTTTTCTTATATATAATTGATATTATTTGCCTTCTTATGTCATTTATGTATAAGTTATATTATTCCATACTACCATGATTAATCTTGTGGATTATTCTAGGTAATTTTCATGCATGTTTATGGGAGATGTGTTTTGTGATTATTTTAAACTCAAACCCAAGAAATAATTTTGTTATCTTATGTTATTATTACATTTACAGTTAACTCTTTTCGTTTTACTTATACTTTTACAATATAAAATAGATTTTCATTTTACTAGTTTTTCATTCATGTTTTTTCAAACATAGAAATCTTCAAAATATTTCATGGGCACATATCTCATTGATGATTTTTATTGTGATTTAAATCTTGATGATGGATATTAAATTATTATGATCATAAAAGTTACATGAATTTTAAACTAAATTATAATGTTATAAAGGATTATGAACTCATACTTAAAGGTTACCATTATTGTTGTAAATATATTAAACATTAAAGTTTGATTTGAATATTTTAAATAACCCCACATTATTATTTTTTTCTATCAAGTATTTTATTTTACCTGTGTTTATTTATTTTAGTGAAATTTTATTTTATTTTGTTTACTTCCAAGGCCTGGGTATTGGTTATGACAGAACCTTTTAAAGATATCGATGTTATATTTTGATTTCATATGAACTATTACGTAAGATGATATATTAACTGAACATATGATAACCCTTGCATGACCTATGGAAATTATGACATTTTCATATTATTATTTCTTGGATTCTTGAAAGTAAATATTGACACATGTATAGTTATATGTAATTATAATTTTTTAATAGTATGAAAAAAAATGAAGATTCAAAATTTTTTATTTAATCCCAATTCCTATCATATTCTTCAAAATTCTATCTCATTTTCTATCTACGACTATCATACTTCTTGTAAATTATAGATCTTATTTCATTTATCACTTTAGGTGTTCATTTTGAATTTTTTGTGATGTCTCATTTAACTAAATATTGAGTAAGATGATAAAAATTCCCACCATATGAGATCATAAAAAACCTGTGTGTAAAGGTATTTATACACAAATTTCTATGGTGTGTGTGTGTGTGTGTGTGTGTGTGTGTGTGTGTGTGTGTGTTTGTGTGTTTGTGTGTGTGTGTGTGTGTGTGTGTGTGTGTGTGTGTGTGTGTGTGTGTGTGTGTGTGTGTGTGTGTGTGTGTGTGTGTGTGTGTGTTTGTGTGTGTGTGTGTGTGTGTGTGTGTGTGTGTGTGTGTGTGTGTGTGTGATAGTGGGACTAAATTTGATGGTTGACCCTTCCTAACATGGACATGTTTCATAACATATAATTGTCAATGGGAACCTAACAATATTTATGTTCCCTACATTTTTTCATTATAAGTAATGATTTTTTGGAGCCTAGAGGACACTATGATTCAAATATTTTTATTACACTAGGATCCAAACATTATTATTTAGATATAATGGTTCCTATTAATATTAAGGGTAATGTTGTCATTCAAAAAAAAACATTGAAGGAAAACTTCCTTCCTATATAAGGTAATTCATAACATTTATGTCATTGACCTAAAGCATATAATTTATGTCATTGATGCAATTGTATTAAATGAGGTTAAATCCCAATTGGATTATGACAATGAAAAAATGTGTAGTTTGTTAGGAACCTAAAATCCACTAGGTTCCTAACATTTTTATTTATATGTAATGGGTG
>JARHVA010004097.1:927500-992500 GCA_037957365.1 Torreya grandis | reverse complement strand
GAATCTTAATAAGAACTAGAAAAGGAACATAAATTCTAAGAATCAGTTCAGGAATCAAAATGCTAAGTTCAATAACTTCTCAGGTAGCAAGAAAGTAGATGGTAGATTCAAACCTAGTTTTGAGGAGAACTAATAATTAGAAAGGAAACAACCACCTAGTGGATGTTTCATCTATGGAGGTGATCACTATGCTAGGGAATGTACTAAAGCAAAGACTAAAGGAAAATGTAAGGGTACTCTGTAACAATAAAACATTCAGTAGAGAATCCATGAGGTTTTTAACAATCATCAAGCTGATTTTCAAGTTTCACCTATTGATGTTCCAAGTAATCTTTTTGGTCAACCTATTTTAATTTTAATTGATACTAAAGACCTAAAGAGTTCTTTTTATCCATGTATGCTTTCTCAATTGTCTAAGAAAATTGGTTCAATGGAAAATGCATGGTTAGTGAAATATGGGAATGAATCCAAGCTCAAAGTTAGTAAGTACTTAGTCGAACATGAGATTGAATTACCTAAATTCACTACTATAATAGATATTTATGTATCTCCAGTAGTATCATATGATGTAATCCTAAATTTGAATTAGCTTGTTAAGCATAAAGTGAAGGTACATTGCTATCTAAAGAAGATAGGATATTAGGGTGATTTTGGGAATTAGACTCAAATTTAGGGTGAGAAAAGGGAGTTGAAACTGAGGTAAATTTCTATAATTCATATTAAGAGGGCTCACAAGAGAGGATTCAGATATTTTTCGATAAAATAAATGATATGGAGGAAATAATAGAATCATCCATTGGGTATTAATCTTTCCTTTAGAAATTTTAAGAAGTATTTCCAAAGGAATTTTTGGGATTACTACCCATGCAGGAGTTCAATTTCTCAATTGACATAATACATGGTTCAAAACTAAAATCTAAGTTACCTTATAGGATGATAAATATAAAGTTGGTAGAGTTGAAATATCAACTATAGGACTTGTTATCTAAAGGGTTGATTTAACCAAGTGTGTTAGCATGGGGTACACCAGTCATGTATTAACTATAGGATGTTGAAGAAAGTGACAACAAATAATAAGAATCCATTACCTTGCATTGATGATCCATTTAATCAAATGAATGGGGTGATAATTTCCTCTAAGATAGATCTTTGAGTAAGATATCACCAGTTGAGGATTCAAGAAGAAGATATTTTGAAAATAATGTTTAGAACTTGGTATGAGCACTATGAATTTATAGTGTTGGGTTAAAAAATCCTCTGACAATTTTCATGAATCTCATGAATAGTGTGTTTAGGGATTATCTAGATCACTTTGTGTTAGTTTATCTAGATAATATCCTCATTGGTTCTAAGAATGAGGAAGAACATCTACAAAATTTGGAGTTGGTTTTGTAACATTTTTACAAGCACAAACTTTATGGTAAGTTATCCAAATGAGCATTTTTATATAGGAAAGTAAAAAATTTGGGACACATTATCTCTTTAGATGGAATTTCAATTGATTTGGTGAAGATAAGAGCCATAATGGAGTGTTTAGAAACCAAAAATGTCCATAAGGTGAGAATTTTATGGGACTAGTAGCATATTATAGGAAATTTGTTCCAAATTTATCAAAAATAGATAGACCAATTACCTCTTTTTAGTGAAATAATCAAAATTTTATTTGGTCCAACAAGTGCAAGAAAGAATTTTAGGAGTTAATAAGGAGGCTTACATCACCACCTATGCTAAGAGTTCATGACCTTAATGATCAGTTCTGAGTAATCATTGATGCATTTAGGGATGGTCTTAGAGGAATTATTATATAGTAGGTTTCAATAGTAGCATATGAGTCCAGGAAGATAAAACCATATGAAGAAAATTATTCGCCACATGATTTAGAACATACTACTATAGTGCATGATTTGCAGTTTTAAGGCATTATCTATTGGGAAAACTATTTGAGCTCAAGGCTAACAATTTGGGGTTAGAATATATCTTCACCTAGTTGAACCTTAATGCTCATCAGAGACATTGGTAAGAGTTCTTAGTTGACTATGATTTTTAAATTAACTACATCAATGGTATCAAAAATAGAGTTGCTGACACCCTAAGTCATATAAGGTATATAGTAGCTTTCGCTACTATCAAAAATACCTTTTATTATGAAGTCTTTTAACTCTCCCCAAGAGATGAATTCTATGAGAAACTTAAGTATGTTTTGTTAGAGAATAATTATAATCCTAAATTAAAAGGATTCACATTGGAAAATGATGGTCTTTTAAGGTATAGTGGTAGAATGTATGTGTTTGATATAGAGAATATAAGGAGAATATTGCTAAAGGAATTATGTAATGACCCTTATTTGGGTCACCATAAATTTAGTAATCTCATGGATGAGATAAAACCTCTTTATTTAAGGAAATGGATTAAAAGGGACTTTCAAATCTTGTGTCTCATTGTTTGGAGTGTCAGCATGTGAAGACTGAACATGTGCATCTGACATGATTGTTGTATCCTCATGATATACTAGAATGGAAGTGATAATTAATTACCATGGACTTTGTCCAAAGTTTTTCATTGTCATAGAACCTACATGGCATGATCTTAGTGGTAGTTGAAAATTTGTTGATACTTTCATTATTGGTATGGTAAGTGTTGTCACTTAGATTTGCACCCTTTGAGGATATGTCTTAACTCTCCTCATCCAAATGAAATAATGGAAATAGATTTATGCTATGTGTAGCCTAAGAATGAAGTGAATCTCTATATACATCTAGCTCCTTTGATTCACTAATTTTAGATCACTACTACACCTATGCTTGCAAGAAAAAGGGAGATAAAACTAAAATTAACTTATCCTAGAGGTGATGATACACAAAATTTATTGATGACAACAAACCAATTGTATGTCACACATGAGACTAAGAGACTAACTAGGAATACACTTTTCTAATTTGAATATTATCACATCACTCTTTCATTATGAGGTTGTGATGAATGTTTAGGCTAGGAGGAATAGAAAAGAGGCCTAGAATGTCACTAGTGAATATACTAACTCACTCAACCTTGAAAATTCATAGAAAAATTCACATGACCTTCAATAAGAAGCTTTGAAGTTACAAATTGGTGAGATAATGAGACAACAATGCTAAGGAAATAATATTCATCACTAAGTAAAACCAATAATTCAAGTGAACATAGTGTAAATAGTCATATAATAAGTAAAATAAGTAGTCTTTATTGATCCATGGTATGCAACTGATCAGGGCCTCACCATACTCAAGTAGAGCATTCTTATAATAGCTAAAATGGCTAGTTTTTATAAAACTTGAGAGTGAGAAGAGAAGAAATAATTAATAAGGCCACAAGGACAAGCGTAAATATGATAAAATGAGTTACATGTGAATGAAAACATAATATGAAACTGATCATGAAAATTTGAAAAGCAAAAGTGTCAATCCAAGGCATGAAACTCTTGAAATGTGGCATGAAATTCCTTTTACTAGCTTAGAAAACTATCTTCATCATTCACTCCTTTTGTAACATTATAAAACTAACTATGGATATGTATAATGATTTTAATAATATGGTATGAGTTTATACATTATTCTCCATGTATTGGTTGAATTCTTAATCATACAGAATCATTTGCAACTGAGCTATCACTACCTGAAGTCAAAGAAACTCCCTTTTTAGTCACCATTTACATTTTGCATCAATAATGGATTTAGTTTTCCATTAAAATATATTCAAGGGATTTTATGACACTTTTAAAGACTCTCCATGGCTGTATGTTTCTTGGTTACACCTTAAATAGGATTCCACTTGAAGTTATCACACTTCTCACTCTCTTACTCACTTTTCTTATTTTGACTGGCTAAAATGAATCTACTTGTACGAACACTAAGTAGTTGTTATGAACCATGAAATTCAAATTATGAGTTATATTAAGTATAAAAATTTCCTCCCATGTGATTGGTGATGAGTGTCATTTAACTCATCATTTAATCAATATTCAATTGATGTCTTATCAACCAGGGCATGTGTCCAAAGCTATCTACAATAAGTTATAGGATGGTAGATCTAGAAGGCTGCTTATGGGGGTGTTTGAATTCCTATTATAACTTTGACTAGAGAAATAATGTGTCCTAAACTACGTGATTCATGATTTTTTTGAAAAGGAATAAATCAAACCAATCCACTTTTTTGTTGAAATTAAAAATCACACTCCTATTTACGATTGCGTGGAAAGTAAAATCACACTCTTCACTAACAAAAGGAAATTTTTTTCACACATTTAATGCAAAGGAAAACATAAATTGATTAGAAGGAAATGAATTTGAAATAATAAATTACTTTTTAAACTATGAATTTATTTTGATGTTTTTATGAATAAATATAAATATTAACAAGATTCTAATTAATTATAATAACAAATTGGTAAAACATAACATAAATACCATACACAGTTTTAGGTTCCAAGGAGAGTAGGTCCTTGATCCTATCAGACTTAGGAACAAAGAATAATCAATGCTAAAAACTAAATTATTAATTCATTAAACTAAAATTATTACAATTTGGCTAAAACCTATAATATGCTTGTACAAATTTTCCTCTAATATTTGTTCTCTATCATCTGATATCTATTCTATATAATATATGAAAATCTTACATTTTATACTAATAATCAACTCAAAATAGGATTCAAAGGAATAGGATTACTTGGTTGATCCATTCATCCAAAGATAGGAGATTAGATATCCAAGAGATCCAATTATCATAATAAAATAGATATCCTATCCTATAATAATCCTAAGATCCAAATATATATATACAACTTTATCCAAAACAAATCCTAAAAAATAATAGGTGGTTATGTTCCTTATTTGATTCCAGTTAGAATGATTCTCTCTTATCCTATCTAGCTGTTAGCTTCCCCATTTGTAGCTTCATCCTTACAAAATTCTTAAAATTAATCCTGCAGAGTTAGGAGGAATGAACCTATGGAGTCCATAGAAACAAGCCTGCATAGTCCATAGAAATGAGCCTATAGAGTCAATAAAAACAAGCCTATAGATTCTATATAAATGATCATATAGAGTCCATAGAAATGAACCTATAGAGTCCATAGAAACAAGCCTATAGAGTCCATGGAAACAAGCCTGTAGATTTCATAGTTATGTTGGGTGAAGATCAAAATTGCACATTCATTATACATCACCTATGTATTTTTCCTAAGCATTCTTCACAACAAAAATCACTAAAACATGCTATGTATTAGACATTAATGACAAAGTAAAGGTTTAGTCTTTGGTTCAATATAAACAAGATAAATATTCATTTTATATGTAATAGATATATAACAATTTGATATTTGCATAAGATAATATCCTTCAAGAGATGTATTGAGGGAAATAACATGTTAATAATGAGCCATATTATAATCCCATTATCTCCCCCAATATTTACCTTTTGCAAGTCCCATTACAAATATTTATTGGTGTTCATAGCTCTGGCTTCTACTTTCCACACTCTGACACAGATAATATTCATCTAATTCATATATTATGTGCTTGTCTAAATTACTTATAAATCCATGATGTACTTGAATCATTTATTTCCATATATTGAATTGATCCTCTAATTATGGAGCCCAACTCTACCATCATGGAGTAAGTATGATCAACAAAGGGGGTTTATATATCATGCCAATCCATTTATACTCACCCACAAAGTTTATTACCTTTATTAAGATTTACAAAATTGAGGACACTCTTCTCATACTCCATCTTAAGTTATTTGGGGACATGACCTCTCACCTTTTAAGAGGTACTGAAAGTTGGTCCCATCTATTTACACTTACAGCCACCACTAAATCAAAACTCTGTCTTAAAAATAAATCAAAAGAAATAACACAATCATATAAAGCCTATAAATAATGAATTTTAACCTTATCATCTACCAAAGCATAGTTAAAATTTTGTTTTATCAATCTAGGAATAGGAAAGGCTAGTCTGACACACAATCATGTAGTCTTAGCATGATTTGTATAGTCCTCAAATCTATTTTTCCATGCTTTTGATTTTTGAATGTAGAATGTAATGCCCTCAGTTGAACTTCTCCCATATGAAGGTTTCTTAGAAATTTATTATGATCATGGTATCGTAGAATCAAATAATGCAGATAAAATTCACAAAGCAAATCCTATTGATTAGGTTCAACACTATAGAAAATTTCCAAAAATGTTGTTGACTACAAAATTTTTTAAGGAAGATGACAAGAAATTCACAGAAGCTACCATCTATAAAATTGTTCAAATAAAAACAAACTATATGCAGGAGAAGGATTACTACATGTGAAAAGAGTTTACCCTAATTTTCATGCATCCTACAAATTTTATTCTAAATCTTGGATTTTAACTTCTAATTCTTTCTTTGCATTTTCCAAGAGATTGTTTGAAGAAGTTGCATCTTTGTTTTTCTATTTAAGTACATAATATTCTTCTTCAATTTTATGTATTATTTGTAAGGAAGGAATACCTATATCACTTGTCTAACAACCATGGTCAACAAATACATTAGGAAGAGGAGGTGCAACATCAGGTGTTTTGGAAGAGTTTACCAAATTCTACAATCTCATATTTTTATTCCTTAGATTTTATACATATATCCAAAGATTTATTTGTTCA
The DNA here is from genome assembly GCA_037957365.1 of Torreya grandis. NCBI lineage: Eukaryota > Viridiplantae > Streptophyta > Pinopsida > Cupressales > Taxaceae > Torreya > Torreya grandis. Next base: position 985,830 of record JARHVA010004097.1, on the reverse strand, counting down.
CTTTCATGTTACTTTATTATTTCCTCTAATCTATGAACTTCTACTGCATGATTAGCAGATGTTGTATCTAATTTTTATACCAATAATGAGTTGAGATTATCCTTGTTCTGTAATTGATTGATCAAGTTAGCAATGTCAGCTATTTGTTATTATTCAAGGGCTTGAGCTTGAGAAAGTTGCAAAGTTAACTACATAATTGGATAATTTAGATTAGATGATTCACCTTTCTCATTGGTACATATAATTTTCCCTTTATACATTGTAGTTTCAACTAGAACAGGTGGTTATTTCACCATACTTGATTCTTCTACCATGTGTGGCTCTTCCTCTAGATTTGGCTCCTCCATTATGATTGGAGAGTACCTTTTAGAATTAATTTATTTAATATCTATATTTTGATGTATGGGGGAATGAGATACTATTTTGAGACTTTCTAGAATGTATGTAGCTTCTTGTTCATCTTCATCTATTAGAATGAACCTTCTCCTTCTTTTGGTCACTCTTTGAGCTACACTTGGTTGGATTTCCTTCTCAACCATCAATCCCTCAATCTTCTTAGGTTTTTTAGAAACCTTTCATCTCAATTTTATTCTTCTTAACAAGGGAATTAGTTGTACTATAGATTCATAAGGTTCTTGTGGAGACTTTGAAACTTTAGGGATTTGAGACCTTGTGATTCTTCTTGAAGAAGAAGAAGGAATTTCTATTGGGACTATAGTCTACGATTTATTCCTTGGTGTTGTTTTCGCAGCTAATGTAGTAGGTAGAGATGAGTGTTCTGATGGTAAATTTTGGGTTTCTTGTGTAGGAAAATTTTGAATTTGTTTTGATATACTATTCTAAAATTCCTCCCAGACCTCTTGTCCTTGCTAAAGGAAGTGATGTTGGATAATGAGATGAATAAGTCCATGATACCTAAGAGCAACATTAGGGGTTGTAGACATAACTTATAAAGCACCATATAAGAAGGCTAGGAGGTTAATTTTGTACCAAGGGTTTTGTCTCCCATGATTATTGTGTATTAATATTTTTATGGTGTCTCACCTAAAATACTATATTGCTCCTCAAAAATGATATACTTGAGTACCCACTTGGCTACATATTTCTAGGGATGAAGATCCTACCTCCTATTTATTTTATGGGAGACACTAATGGTACCAGTAAGGCATGGATGGTCATCTTACAAAAGTATTTTACCATATATAAAATGAGTTGCGATGGTGAGGCTTGAATTGGTGCCTACAAATTGATGGGTGACAAAGCTTTAAAGTGAAATTATATTATATGTATGTATATGTATATATACATACATATTTACATATCTATATATATATACACATACACACACACACACACACACACACACACACACACACACACACACACACACACACACACACACACACACACACACCCCTCTCCATATTACATAGTATTTGAATATCTCAACATAGGTGGGGTGAATGGTAAAACATACATCTACTTATTTGTTTCCATAAACATACTAATTCCTTTTCATTTTACCTTAGAATTTACTAGACATGAAGTCCCAGTCTACTCATTACAATTAAATTTACTAATTAAATCACTAAATTAAATTCTTCCTGTAGCTCTCATTCCCTCTTTTGGAACTTGTATAAATTGCCTTATAATTTGAGTTGTAATAGGAATAATAATGCCTTTCATAATTGAAAATTTACGGGTGAGATTAGTGATGAATTCACTTACCATTATTTCATCAAAAACCTGGAACTTTTAAATGAAAGGTAGCTAGTCATTGGATCTAAACACCACCATAGAAGCTTTGTCTTTATGAAACTTTGATGCATTTAACTCTATTCCTTTAACTCTGATTGAGGTGTAGGCTAGTCTTTTGTTGAAATTAGTAGGCAATAATCAATGAAGATTTACAGGTGACAATCATGGAGGATCTATAGACCAACTTTTGTTGAAGTCTATAGAAATTAAATGGTTCATACAAAATGCTATAACTACATAAGTTCATATTTTGATATGATGACTTGATACACTTAGGCACTGCATGTTTCTACGGAGTGTGCCAGCCATTTTGTCTCATTAATACAAGTTGGTTGAAATTATGATGTGTCATTTTGATGTTGATAGCCATTCATTACTTCATTTAAAACCCATTTTTATGACATCTTATCATTATGACAATTGATGACTCAATTGATTATATCAAAGCTGCACACTTATCCATACACCTTTGGCGGCTTAGTTGCATATTTATTATTATTATTATTATTATTATTATTATTATTATTATTATTATTATTATTATTATTATTATTATTATTATGGCATGTGTCATGCCATTTCATTTTGGAAAATTCATATATGGGTCATCTCCATATAATAAGTCTTAATTAAATCAAATATAATTAGTTAACTAAACAGAGATAAATAAAATATATGTCTTACTTACTTTGACCTTAGATGTTATCATTTGCTTGCCATGTGTCTAGCACAAATAAGTTTTCATGGATTAGTTTAGTGCATGGAGATGACCAATCGTAGTGACATGATGAGATTTTCTTATAAATTTTGTTTTTGACCTTAGTCCGACCATTGCTAGTTTTCTAGCCAGAGCCCTTTTTGCAATGCATAGCCAGCCAACAAGTTAGTTTTTTGGGCATGCATTGTCAATAACATCCCTGAAAAGATTTTCACTATATATATATATATAATTATTTTATTTATTTATTTGAACTATAGGATTATCAAGGAGCATGTTCACTAAAATAAGCAAAGCTCTCTATAACAACTACTTGATCCTTGAATAAATTCATCTTTATTAAGAAGTTGCTGATAGAGCTTCAATCTATGTCCATTGACGGACAGAGCTCTTCTACTATCATCAATAGGTATTAGCTTAATAGAACTATTTTCATAGACCTCCTCAATATAATAAGGTCCCAACCATCTTATTTTTAGTTTTCCTTTAAATTGTTGAAATTTAGAATCAAACAATAGTGCCTAATCTCCTTTCTAAAACTTTCATTGCTTGGTTTGTGAATCATGTCAAAAAAAAATTGATGTTGTACCAATTCAGTTCTTTATAGTTCTTCCATCCTCATCTCATCAAGTTGATTAAGGTATAGGAGTCCTTCTTTTTGTATTTATTCTAATTCAATTCCTACTTCTACAACTATTTTCAAAGTTTTTAATTCAAATTCAATAGAGAATAAAGTTTTCTTACTATAAACCAATTCATAAGGTGAAAACCTAGTTGTTGTTTTGCAAGTAGTATTATAGGCCCAAACAGCTTTTGGTGCCTTATCTACCAAATCTTTTCTATTGGAATTAACAACCTTGGTTAAAATGGTTTCTAGTTATCTATTGGTGACTTCAACTTGCCCATTAGCTTGCAAATGGTCTGGAGATGTTTTTTTGTGTTGAGTTTGATATACTTGCATGAAGTGCTTAATCATGTTTGACATGAACTACAGTCCTTGATCTAAGACTATCTCTCTTGGAGTACCAAATCTTTGCATGATTTTAAAATATAAGAAATCAGCTACCATCTCTTCTCTTTCATGAGTTAATTCTTTCACTTCTATCCACTTGGTCAAATAGTCTATACATACTAGGAAATATTCTCTTCCTCTGAAAGGACGATCCACAGGACCTATAAAATTAGTTCCTCATTACTCAAATAGCTCTAAAACCAATTAAGGATGAGGATGTAGAGGCATCTCCATTGAAAGAGTAGGTTGTGTAATTCTCTGATAAGCATCACAATGTTTGACATATCTTTTGACTTGATGATGAAGGTGAGGCCAATAGTATCCTACTCCAAGGGTTTTATGTATGGTTCATTGAGTTGAGTAATGACCTTCTCCTAGTTCATCATGGCAAGCTCTAATGATATCATAAGCTTCACCATTTGTCACACACCTGTGAAACACATGGTTGGGTCCAAGTTTAAATAGCATTGCATTAATCCATTTAAAAGAACTTTCTTTGATTAAATGTTTCTTTTCTTTTTGTGAAAATTACAGAGGAAATTTCCCTATGGCAAGGTAAATGGGTATATCAACAAACCACATATATTTTGATGAAATAATAAATAGTTTTTCATCTAGAAAGTCATCTTCTATTAGTTCTTCTTCACCTATAGTGTTCATTCTTGATAAGAAATCAACCACCACATTAGACTTCCCTAGTTTATCTATAATAGTATTATCAAATTCTTGTAAAAGAAATAGCCATCTAATAATCCTACCTCCCACAATTGGTTTGTTGGTAACATATCTAATAGTTGAATGGTATATATAGCCAAATACCTCATAGCCTATTATGTAGTGTCTAAATTTGTTAATTACATAGACTATAGCTAGGAATTCCCTCTTAGTTGTAATGTAATTTCTTTTAGTGGGTGTCATGTTTTTGTTAATATTATATATAGCAAACATGTTTCTCTCTTCATCCTTTTGTCCAAGGACTACTCCTAGTACTATATTGGAAGCATCTATGTATATAATGAATGGCTTAGTCCAATTTGGTCCTCTCAATACTAGAGCAATAACATGTTTAGTTTTGATGATCTCAAAGGCCTACTGGCAACTATCACTCCATTCAAATGTACTACCTTTTGTAATCAAGGTAAACATAGAGGTAACTATTTGGCTAAACTTATCTATGAATCATATATAATAACCAATATGTCCCAAAAAACTCTTAATTTTACTTTATGTTTGTGGAATGCATAAATTGGAGATTTTTTTGACTTTCTTTCAATCTACTTGAATGCCTTTTATAGAAATATGGTGTTTTAGGACTACTCCTTCATCTATCATCAATAAACATTTCTCATGGCTCAAAGATAATTAATTTTCCTCACATCTAATCAATAATTTTTCCAAGTTGGTAAGAGCCTCTCCATAAATTTGAACATAAATGATGAAATCATCCATATATACTTCAACACAATCATTTGTAAGGTCAGAGAATATTGCCAGAACTGCTCTTTCAAAGGTTGATGGAGCATTATAGAGTCTAAATGAAAGTACTCGGTAATAAAAAGTTCCTCAAGGGAAAGTAAATGTGGTTTTGTCTTGATATTCAACTACTATCGTTATCTGGTTATACCCACTAAATTCATCCAGTAAATAAAAATATCTCTTTCCTGCCAAGTTGTCAAGAACTTGATCAATGAAAGGTAAATGAAAGTAATCTCTGAGTGTTTCTTTGTTCAATTCTCTATAATATACACATAAATTTAATTTTCCATTTTTCTTGGGAATAATAACTAGAGGTGAAACCCACAAGCTTTCTAAAATGGGGTAAATAAACCTAGCTTCTAGCAACATTTGGATTATTGTTTTGACTCTTTCCTTTAATGCTGGGTTTATTCTTCTTTGTGGTTATTTGACCAGTTTGAAAGATTCTATGTAAATGTGATGAGTGTGTATGCTAGGGTGAATTCCCTTCATGTTAGTATAATCTCTAGTGAAAGCCTTGGTATATCTTTTTAGTACATCAAAGAGTTGATCTTCCTCTTCATTCATTAACCAACAATTGATGTTCAAAATCTTTCCAGGTAATACCATGATTAGTTTTATACCAAGGTAGTTGGATTGTATTTGGTTAAACTCACTAATCAATGAGTTTAGATGACATGGATGAGGAAGTAACTTATGAAACATGGTTACATTATCAACAAACTCTTTTCCAGGAGGAATCAGTCTTGCTAAAGAATAATGGAATGTATCTAGGAAATGACCTTGTTGTTATTCTACTAATTTTCACACACTTTCTTGAATCAATCCATGATAATATGGTGAATAAATAATAAAATTAGAATAGGAGGTTTTATAATATTCTATTTGATCCAAGAATTCTAAACTAAGGCAATCCATAGTATCTAGACTGACTAAGTCTGTAGCTTTTTGACTAGTAGAGTCCATAGCTTTTAGACTGACAAAATCCATAGATTTTGGGTATATGTCTCCATTGAATTCTTCTATGTTTTTTTAACTATGATCATAGCTAATGAGGAAATGTTTTTTAATGTGTTATCTAATTCATCGACTCAAAGTTATTGTATGCAATTTGTTAATGGTTTTGCAAGAGGATACAAAGAGATGCATTTGTATTTTATCCCATTAGAAATGGTCATGTATCCTAACCTACAATCAATTAATGCTACTACAATAGCCAACCATGGTCTACCTAGGATTATGAGATATCTTGGATTCTTTGTTTTGGGTTGTAAACCCATGAAATCTACTAGATACTCCTAAGATTCTATTAATACTTGAACATTTTCTATAGTCCCTTCTAGTTTCTTTATAGACTAGTCTATCATTTGAATAATGGTAGTTGTGGGTTGCATTCTCATAAGAGATAATGCATGGACAGTATCTGTTATCATAACATTAATTCTTGCTCCTAAATATAACAACATGTTAGGAATTTCTTTACCTCTGATTGTAACTATGATCACTGGGCTTCCCAAATCTACATATTTTGGAACTATTTGTTTTCCTGCTAATAAATCAACAACTTTTCCATAAACATGAGTGGTTCCTAGATATTTTGCTTTCTTCCTGGGTGTCTTAATACAAAGGTTTTTGATGATCTTTTTTAATTTAGGTATATCCTAATAGCTCGTAGAAGGGGTACCTCAATATCTATCTTTTGCAACTCATGGACCAAGGTTGATTCTGGTTTAATATCAATTTTTGTTAATCTTGCAAGAAAAGGAACTACTAGGGTAGTGGTTTTTTCTTTGTTTGCCTTAGGGCTCATTTTGATTTCAGCCTCTCCTATGTTTACTTGAGATGATTCTATCTTTTTGTTTTCATCAAGTATCTCAAAAATTAGAACTGGAGGTTTTTGTATAGTTTTTATTGATTTCAAATGTATGTTCAAACACTCAATAGCTCCGATATTGATTTATCTTCTTATTCATTAACATAAATAGGTGCTGGTTATTTATTTTTTAGATTTGCTATTAGTTATGTAGACATTGAGGGTTGATTGATTTGTCCTTCTCACTAAATAATTGGGGGTGGCATAATATTTTGTTGTTGAAGTAGTCTTCTTAATTAAGTGAAGTGTGACCGTGGGTTCCACTACTAATTTCATTATTGATATAGTTGTGGTATCTATTATTGTTGTGGTACCCATTGTTAATGTGGTTGTGGCACCATCCATGGGGGTGTTGGCATCTAATCTTGTCCAACCCATAGATTTTGAATTTATGGAATTTGGGGTTGATTCCAAAATGGTGAAGGACTTGAAACATTCCATGGTGTGATCAATGGATTAACTATATTTCTTACATTAAACTATCCTTGAACCTAGTTTCATGGGGCAAATTTTTGTCTCTAAATATAATTTACTTCTTCAGTGGACTGGACTTGTGTTTTTATTTGATTCTTTAAAATAGGCAGAAGGATACAATGTTTGGTATCATGATTTGTTGCATCACAGATCCCACATGATGAAACATTGGTTCTATCTATGGGATAGTCTCTAAGGGAATGTTTTTGTCTGCACTTAGGTTAATAGATTGCTAAGGGTTCTTTTGCATTGCCTTAGCTTGAAGTCCATCTAAATTAATATTTACTGTAACCAAGATATTTCTCTTTAGATTAGCAAATTCTTTCATTAACTTACCCACTTCATTAGATTTCCCAAATATTCCTTTTTTTAATTCTAGGTTTCATTCGAGAGTAGTTGGTACAAAGCTTAGAAATATGATCAAAAGCAAACTTATTTATATCTCCTCCTCCCATCAGATTTAATGCATCTCTAGTATTTTTGTCCAACCCTTTTAAGAAAACTAATTTCTAAACGTTTTCAGTGAGTGGATAATCACTTCTTTTATGAGTGAACATGAATCTATCCAAATAATCCTCTAAAGATTCATCCTCATTCTATTTAATTTTGAAAAAATCCTCTTTTATTTCTCGTACTTGGTAGTAATCTTGGTATTTGTTCAAGAATTTTGTTTCCATGTCATCCCATGTTCTAATAGAATCACCTAGTAAACCCATGAACCATCTCATGGCTACATCTTTAAGTGTGGAGGGAAATAGTTTTAATTTCTAGCCATCTATTGTGTAATCATAGGTTTGACATAACACCTTAAACTCAAACAAGAATTGATGAGGATCTTATGTAGATCTTCCCAAAAAAATTGATAGATTTGTTGGTGAAATATTTTTCATGGGGGTTTGATCATTAGGATTTGCAACAATAGGAAAAGAGAAAGTCCTTCCTAGTTATGCAAGTTGTTGATTTTGCTAGAAAGCCATTTCTTCTTTTGATGATGTTTCAAAGCTAGGATGATCTTCCCACTAAATATTTGTGGTATTAGTTATGGGTTGTTCAATATTTACAAAAAAAATTAGTTACAAATTTTTGAAATGCTTCTTCTAAATCCTTGGAAACTTCTAAATAGTGTCTTCCTACAAGAGATTGATCCTAAGGAATTTGTCCTATGGGGATTTCTTGTGGAAATGGCTTGGTTTCTATCCAAGTTTTAGAAGATTCTTGCAGATAGGTTTCACTTGTAACTTCTAGTTCACTACTTTGAGATGTTGAAGGAGTGTCAACTTGTGTTCTTGGTGGAAATTTTGGGATGAATCATCCTTTAGAATCTCTAGGATGGTACATCAATTTATTGAATTTTTATTAGATTTTATGGGTTTTTACAATGTTTTCTATCTTTCACTCTAGACCAATAATTATTACCTTACTAATACCTTGTTTCCCTAGCAATGGCACCAAAAATGATGAATGTCATTTAACTCCTCATTTAATCAATATTCAATTGATGTCTTATCAACTAGGTCTGGTGTCCAAAGCTGCCTAAAGTAAGTTATGGGATGGCAGATCTAGAAGTCTATTTATGGGGGTGTTTGATTATTCTATTCTAACTTTGACTAAAGATAGAAATGTGTTTTAAACTACATGATTTATGTTTTTTCTAAAAAAGAAGAAATCAAATCAATCCACTCTTTTGCTAAAAGTAAAAAGCACAATCCTATTTACATTTGTGTGGAAAGTAAAATCACACTCTTAACTAACAACAAGATATTTGTTTCACATGTTTGTTGTAAAGGAAAACACACATTGCTTAGAAGGAAATGACTTTGAAATAAGAAAATAATTTTTAAATTGTGAATTTATTTTTATGTTTTTATGAATAAATGTAAATATTTAATGAGATTCTAATTAATTATAACAACAAATCGGTAAAAAATAACATAAATAGCACACATAATTCTTGGTTCCAAAGAGAGTGGGCCCTTGCTCCTCTCAAACTCAGGAACAAAGATTAATCAATGCTGAAAACTAAAGTATTAATTCATAAAACTAAAATAATTACAATCTTGCTAAAACCTATAATATGCTTGTACAAATTTTCCTCTATTAACTGCTCTATATCATCTAATATCTATTCTATATAATATATGAAAATCTTACATTTCATACTAATATAATCAACTTAAACTAAGATGCAAAGGAATAGGATTCCTTATTCGATCCATTCATCCACAGATAGGAGAATGGATTTCTAAGAGATCCAATTATTTTAATAAAATAGATATCCTATCCTATAATAATCCTAAGATCTAAATATGTAAATAACTTTATCAAAAGTAAATCCTACAAAATAGTAGGTAGTTATTTTCCTTATTTGATTCTATCTAGAATGATTCTCTCTTATCCTATCTAGCTACCAACTTCCCCATTTGTATCTTCACCCTTACAAAATTCTTGAAATTGACCCTACAGAGTCAAGGGGAATGAACATTTGAAATCCATAGAAACAAGCCTATGGAGTCCATAGAAATGAGTTTGTAGAGTCCATAGAAACAAGCCTACAGAGTCCGTAGAAACAAACCTATAGAGTCCATAGAAATGAACCTACGGAGTCTATAGAAACAAGCCTATGGAGTCCATAGAAACAAGCCTATGGAGTCCGTAGAAACAAGCCTATAGAGTTTGTAGTTCTATTAAATGAAGATCAAAATTGCACATTCACTATACATCGCTTGTGTCTTTTTCTTGAGCATTCTTCACAATAGAAATAACTAAAACATGATATGTATTAGACATTAATGACAAAGAAAAGGTTTAGTCTTTGGTCCAATATAAATAATAAAAATATCTATTTTCCATGTAATAGCTATCTAACAATCTATGTTTTGCATAAGATAATATACTTCAAGAGATGAATTGAGGGAAACAACATGTCAATAATGAGCCATATTTTGAACTCATCAATTGGAATCTTCATATTTTCTGGTTGAATATTTTTTTGTCAACTAACTGAAGGCAAAATGGGTATATCAACCATAGTATAATGAGGTAAATCTCTCCTCTCAACAAGGGGAGGCTCCCTATAAATTATAATATACTAATATAAACTAAAAATAGACTCAGAGGTGAGATCATACCATCCATCTCTCTTTTTTAGAGATTATGTTCACAAGGTAAATGAAAATTCCTATGTAATAACTTAAAGCAATCCTCTTCTTTTAGAAATGATGTCTGATAAACAATAGAAAAACTTCTCAAGTAGTAATTGGATCCAAAAGAAACCCACAAAACCACAAAGTCTTTCATTGTTTCTCTTACTAATTTAGGACTAATAAAACTATAGAATGAAGTGCATCTCAAATTTTCCATTGAAAACCAAAACAGAGTATAAAATCACAAAGAATAAAATTAGTACAAAGCCTTTCTAGTACCCTTTTCACCAAAACATAAGAAACACAAACTAAAGGTAATTATACTAGCACAAAGTCTTCATAATTAACTTTAGAACATCTTCTCAATAATTTCCACACTCTAATTATTTAATCAAATAGACGAGATATTATTAGGAAAAATGACATAAGAATAATTCCATATATAACACAAGTCATTCCAATGCAAAGTTTTAAATAATCATTGCTTTCTCATTCATTCAAGAAAATATGATTTACAATCTAAGCTCAAAGTCTCAAAAGGCATCTCAATTTTGGTAGTGTTTTTGCTTTTGATCACCAAAAGATCTCTTTTACAAAAGAGGCTCTCTTTATTTATATAGAGAAGCCTTGAAGATTTAGTAAAGACTTAAATATTTTGACCTAGTCAAAGATAGAAGTCTTTGTTGACTTTGGACTTTCCATATTTTTACATGTAATTACAAATGACAAATGTACATGTGCATATGTCCAAAGTGGTTACAAAATTACATTTGTAAAAAAGTAAATTAAATCAATAAAAAGTTGATTTAATTTGTAGATCCATTTTTTTATGTCATCTGCAATCCTCAAATCAACCCAAACATCTTTGATCATAGGCTCATGAAACTAGGTCTTCCTTCTGATTATATCCTTTACACCTATATAGTCAAATTTTGGTCTCCTTTCGAAATGCTTCATGGTTATGAGTTGCATTTCAGTCTCCATAACTCCAGCTTTTCCAGCAGTCAATACTAAGAACCTACCAATTTCAATCAGGAACCTAAAACTAGGTTTCTTAAGTTCCATCTACTTATTATGTATGATGATTATTTACCTACACAGCTCCATCAAGACCAATTTGTCTGAAGGGAATCTTGGGATCATATAAGGATGACCTTGGAAATACCCAACCTGTAGATAAGAAAAAAAAAGGGAACTATAGAACATACATCCGAAGTCATTCACAACTGTCCAAGCTTCATTTGACACTCTTTTTTGTTCTGATTGGGGGTCAAAGAGACATAAAAATACTATGAAGAAAGAATCATTTACCCTTCTAAAATTATGGATAAAACCCTTCAATGTCAACTAAGGGTAATATTGATATATCAGGGTTATTCTCCTATCTCCTTCTGATGTTAAACCTAGGAAGGTTCTCATTCATGCCACAATATACACCAGGTATGATATCATGTAGAATTTGGAGATAGTAGATACTTTCATTAATTTCTCATGCAAAGCATATCTAATTTGTTCTCCCCAAAAAATAACTTGTTTGCCTTGGAGAATTATCTTAATAAATGGGTGCATCTACTCATGAATAGTGAGGAAGAAGGTAAACTTCTTACCCTGCTGAGAAGGGTGATCATGTCACCGACTTCTTCTATGAAATTAGTCCTTGAAAAGTTTCATGGCCATGTTGACAAGTTCTTCCTTGGAGACTTGAGCCATCTATTATTAATTACTTTCTCCACTCCTTTGGGATCTTTGTCATATTCTCTTTGTGCTTTAATGAAATCAAGTTTTAATACTTCAATAGTGGGAGGGCACATGAACACCGTATCGATGAATTCAGAGTCCAGTCTAATCACCACATTACCACTAGCATCTAACACAGCCCTAGTATCCTTATTATAGAACTGAGTATAATAGAGAATGAAATTAGTGTTATGAGTAGCTACAGGGAAAGAGGAGACTAGATGAATATTACTCTTGATTATGTTATTCATTTTATGGCTAGGATTGTTTGATTTGGTTCTTTCCATGAATTCAGCCATATCCATGTGACCAATTTTTGTATCCCTAATATCATCGACATTAAAAGTAACTAAGGTTATTGGAAAAACACCTTGATACTTGTACTTCATCATCTTCAACATTTTCAAAGAAACCTTAGTCATGTATAAGGGCTTCTGTCAAATGTATGTTGATGAAAAAGGATCCTTGAGAGAAACTGCAATAAGAATCATGATCATGTAATCAGCAAAAAAATGGGCAATCTGGGAAAATTGCATGTTGATGACCATTACCATAGGAACATGCTTGAAAGGGCTAAGGTGTGAGCAAGCCAAAAATTCAAAGGGAAGTTTACTCAGAAAAATAAAAATTCAAAATTTCCCAGTGTTAGGAAAATCTAAGGAAATGCATGCAGGGGCAAAAATAATTATTGCCCTTGCATGTGAGGGAAAGTCTCTATGCATAAGCATAAATTTTTTCCACCATTCTGTGTGATCATTGTGTAGGGGTGGTAAAAATTATTGCTTATACACATGGGGGAAGCTTGTGTCAAGGAAGTGAAAATCACCACCCTTGCATGAATGCAAAGGATTATGTAATGGTGGCAATTTTTACTACCTTACATGGGTTCATTTAGTTTTGTGTATTGGCGGTGAAAATCAATGCCATTACGCCAGTCAATGGATTTTCTAGATTTTTAGGTCTTTCAAGTTTTCAAGGGTGAGAGGGAGGAGAGAGAAATTAAAAAAAGGAGAAATAAAACCTAAACAAAAAAGAGAGAAACCCAACATTGAAGGAAAGAGAAAAAACAAAAACCTAGAAACAAAAGAGAAGAACATAAAACCCTACCTACAAAATCAAAATCTCATGCTTAAATCTATAAAAATCATGATCCTACTCATTCGCACAGTTGACTGGATGTAAGGAGAGGAGCAAACAAGATGGAATGATTCAAATGAGGTAAAACCTGCATTAAAAGGGCAAAAATTGATTCCAACCACTTGGCACATGTGGCCATAAATTCCACATGCAAAAATTGAGATGTACAGGGGTGGTAAAAATTGCTACCTCTACATAAAAGGTGGAAAAAATATGTAAGAGTGGTAAAAATTGCCGCTCCTGCATGAGGAGTGTAACGACAGTGATTTTCACCGCTCTTGCATGGAAACATGTAAGGGTGGTGAAAATCACTGCCTTTACATCTAAATGAAAAAACAACATGTAAGGGTGGCATTTTTTGCCACCTTTGCATGTAAATGAAAAACACTAACTCCTAAATATTTCATTAAAAACTTGACATTCTGATTGCATCAAGACTGCAACAAATTTCATATTTCTTGAGAAGTCGTAATGAGGGAAAGTCATGAGTTTTTCAAGGAGTTAGTCGACTATGCTTGAGATCAAGAGAAGCTTGTCTCGAATAATGAACTTAGAGTGAAATTGATAATTTTTTTAGGGGTTGTTCCAAAAATGAGTGTAGATAATTTTGGGAATAATAGCTAGCTCCTGTTAGGGAACTTCCATCGATCGAACCTTGAAACAATCGATGGGAGTAGAAACTAGTATCTAAGTGCTTCATCCATGCCATTGGGCCATAAAGTCAAGCTAATAAATAAAAAGACATAAAAAACTAAACAAAAATAAATAACGTAAGACTATACAAATGTATAAATAAACTCATCTAATACTTCAAGGATTGAAGTGCTTCAAATGTTTCCCAGTATGAGGCAGTGAGAATGGTATTCCATCTTTATATCCTAGTAAGAATCTATTTTCACCATAGACCTGATAAATGGTAAATAGACCTTTCCATAAAGAATCAAATTTGTCATGCATTCCTTTCAGTTCTCTCCTCTTATCCCATAACAAGACTTGATCTCTAATTTGAAAATCATGAATCTTTACTCTTTTATTAAAGAGTTTCTTTACCTAATTTTGATGTGCAGTAATCCAGTCCACTACCTTCGTTTATTACTCATCTAGTTTAGTTAGGCACATGATCCTTTTATCAATAATTTTTTTTAAAGTTTGATCTTCAATTGCATTTGCCAACTTTAGTGCTGGTAGTTCCAGGGTGATTGGTATCTCCACATTCAAACCATAAAGAAGTTGAAATGGTGACATACCTATTGACATCTTGGGTGTAATCTTGTCTACCCACAAACCATCCAACAATGCTTTATGACAAGTTCTATGATTATTATCTACCAATTTCTAGATAATATTAACCATATTTTTGTTGCTTGATTCTGCTTGACTATTTCCTTGTGCATAATAATCAGAGGAGTGGGAAAGAATAATCCCATAATGGTAGCAAAACATAGTAACCTCATGAGAATATAAACAAGTAGCATTATCTATTACAATATTAGTTGGGATCCCAAATGGGAGATGATATTTTATTTAAGGAAATTACATACCACTTCCGAAGTAGCATGCTTAGTTAGAATGGCTTCCACCCATTTGGTAAAATAGTTTGTCACAGTAAGAACATAGTCATGTCTAGAACTTGAAGATGGGCTCATAGTGCCAATGAAATCAATACCCCATTATTGAAATGGTTCTTTAATTACTACTGACTTAAGGGGAAATGTGGCTAATTTAGGTTTCCCAATGAACTGTTGACACAATTTACACCTATGTACCCAAGTGTACATATCTTGAAATAGTGTAGGCCAATAGTATATAGCTCATAAAATCTTGTGAAACATCACTGGTGTAAAAAAATATCCTCCACAAGCCAAATTATGGAAGGACTCTAATAGTTTACTTTGTTGCACCTTATTGACACAACGAAGAAACACCCCATCATGGCTTCTTTTGTATAAACCATTACTGCATAAGACATAGTTATTAGCATTCAATTTAACATTCCATTTTTCTTTATAGGATAGATGAGTGGGACATTCACCATAGGTAATAAAATGAGTGATATTGGAATACCACTCATTAGTAGTGGTGATGAAGAGAAATGTAAGCACATCTTCAACCTTGGTTCCTTTATGTCTAATTTCCTTTGGTATGTTATCAACAATCAGTTGGTAGAGACCTTTTCCTTGCATGAGATTGGTAGGTTTAATATCAAGATCAAACTCCTAAATATTAGCAATCAAATTACTTCTTTTGGTGCCAAACTCTTTTTGAGTTAGAATGGACTTCACTGTTGTATTAGGCACTAGAGTGATAATATGTGAATTCAGGATATAGAATTTGAAATGTTTTACTACCTTGACCATGGCATAAGCATGCTTCTCCATTTTCAAATATTTAAATTCATGAGCTTTGAGAGGATATCTCATAAATGATATGGGAGATTCCACACCTTCTTTATTTTGTTGGACCAAAATGGCTAAAAGAGTATGTTCAAAAGTGTAGTTGTATACTATGAATTCTTTGGTATAATCTAAGCAAACCAGGATTGGGGCATGGGAAATCACTCTCTTGATATCTTCAAATGCTGACTTGCCTTCTATAGTCTAACAAAAAGTGGATTTACCCTTCATCATGTTGACACTGTGGTGAGTCTTCTTTGTGAATCCTGGAATGAATCTCTATAGAAAATTCACCTTTCTAAAGAAAGAATGAACTATAGTCTTACTAGTAGGAAGAGCAATATTTTAGATAGATTTGACTCTTTTTGAGTCAATTTTTATGCCTTCTTGGGATATAATGTGAGTAAGAAGTTTACCTTTTGTAACCCCAAAATTTGACTTTTGGGGATTAAGAGAAATACCATTTTACTGATACGTTCCAACCCTTGTTGTAAATGATACACATGATCATGATGATGTTTAGAAAAAATGGTCAAGTCATCAAGATATATTATGATAAACTTCCCTATTAAATCTCTGAGGGTAAGATCCATTGCTCTCTAGAATGTGGCACTAGCATTGATTAGACCAAAAGGCATTTGGTGATATGCAAAAGTGCCCCATAGTGTAGTGAAAGTAGTTTTATGTTGGTCTGCTTTATTGACTTCCACTTGATTGTACCTAGAAAAACCATCTAACATTGATAACATTTTTTAACCAATCACTTTTTAGAACACTTGATCCATGATGGGTAAGGGATGGTTATCTTTTAAAGAATATTGATTCAAGTTTCTAAAATCAACACAGATAAGAATTTCTCCATTATTTTTCCTCACTAGGACTATGTTAGCAATCCATGTGGAATGTTGGATTGGGAAAATAATTCTTGTATTCAGCATTTTTTGGATCTTAGAAAGGATAGTAGCTAATATTTTTGGGTTGTATTGCCTTTGCTTCTGCTTGTGAGGCAATGACCCAACTTTAAGATGAATTTCATGCCAAATTTTTTTAGGGCTGAGGGACTTTAGATCATCATAATAATACACCAAAACATCAATGTAATGGTGAAGAAGAGCAATGAATTTGAGCTTTTCATTAGAAGTGCAACAATTCTCAATGTTGACCATTTTGGGATTTTGTGTTGTACTCAAATTCACTTGATCAAATTTCTTGGAGGAACTTGAATCCATTTGTTGCTGCTTGACATACATGTCATGATTATCAAATAAAATTTTAAGAGAAACCAAACGTTTTGTAATTTTATTCCCTTTGAGTTGAATAAACTCTTCATCATTTTTTGAATATATTTTGAGAATTAATTCTCATGGTGGAGATTTGCTACCTTCAAAATAAAGCTCCTCAAAGCTATCCATCTTTTCTAGAAAAGTAATGATTTGATTGCCATCATTAAACACCTACTAATGATTGGCATTATTAGGTACACTTGGTTGAAAGACTAACTCAATAGTGTACTTGTCCCTTTTTAAATCCTTATGGGGAAGCATGAGGGTTGTAGAGACAGCCAATGAATCTAGATGATCATTGAATTCTCTTAGCACAACAAAAATATTGAAAGCATAAATTTTTTTAATATAATCCCATACTAGATTGTGATAATTTCAAAATCCTTCATTTTTGGTTTGGTATATGTTCCTTACCTAAAAAACCACCAATTCAGCATCTCCTCGAGCATGAAGAATCTTAATAGCTTTAGCGTAAGCAACTTTTAATTTGAGCAAAAAAGACTCATACTCAGTGGTGTTGTTGGTACTATTGAATTGTAACTTATACAAATAAGGAAAATTTTCTCCATGAGGTGATATCAAGACAATTTTGGCTCTAAAACTAATAGAAGATCAGCTGCCATCAAATTCTAAAATCCAGACATCATTATTATTTGATCTTTTCAAATATTTTTCGTCATTACTAAAGGAAGATCATTTGTTATCTAAACTTTGATCTAACAATTCTTCTAATTTTTTATTTAAATTTTCTAAATTTTCACTTAAATAACTTTCATCTGAGTAGCTAAAAACATCTTCAATGGTCAAAAAATAGTTACCCATTCCTGATGATTCAAATAAAATTTGAGCTTCAGGGTCTGACAATTTGGGTGACAATAGATTTTCACTCTTTCTCAGCAAGCAATTTTTTCATGATGCCTTTAACAGGTATCCTTGCTTCTGATAGATCCATATTCAACTCTCCACCTACATCCTTGAAATTTTTTTATCTGAGTAGGATACCATAAGAGGCTGGAACATTAGCCACCAAGATTGTCATTTGGTCCTTTTATCTAACAAAGCTATGAATGTAAATTGGGCATCTTTGATTTGACCCAAGAGTGGTACTTTCTTGTTCTCCATTGAAAATCATCTACCAAAAGTGTTATTTAAGGTAAGACCAAGAGAATCTAATAACTTGGTGGGCATAACATTGTCAGAGGCTCCAGAGTCTATTATATAGTTACTCAATTTATGACCATTTATCAAAATGGAAACATAAAAAGGTTCTATTTTCCCAGAGAAAATAGGAGTAGTGACAAGATTATTCTGAGTGGATTTGTTCTTTGAGGAATTAGGAGTCATCTTTGGAAAATATTTTCCTGTAGGGATGGTTTTTTTTATGTATTCAGTCGATCTATCAAATTACTCAAGATTGGCTCGCAAGTACTCAACTTCAATCATTTAAATCTTAGTATTTGTATCATAATCAATTATATCAAATAATTGGAATGAAATAAAAATAGAGGAAGGAAGTACATCATCCTAATATTTACTGGGTGTGGCACTAGTCTAAGGAATAGAAGCAGAAGATACAGGATGGTTTGAGGTACTTACATTCTTATTGGTCACCAAGTCCTTTGACTAGAAAGGCAATGAAGTCCCCCATTTATCAATTAAGACTATTGGCTGAGGTTCTTCTCCCACCTTTCCTTTATTAGCTTATTGAGTCGACTAATTTTGGGACCTAGTAAAGACAACATATGATCCATCTGACACTTCTCCTTTTTTCTTAGCTTCATCTTGGTATTATAGAAAACTGATATTAAAGTCACTAGCCAATTCTTCTTCTCCTTCTACAAAGAGATTAGCATCACCCTCTTGGTCTCACTTAGGTTAGAAAGAGAGATCATGTTTAGTTTCATGATAACTGACTACTGAATTGACATGTTCTACTTCGATGGTGAGCTTCCCTTGTGTGGAAGGAAGATGATTGGATTGTCCTTATTTTTTAGTAGCACTACCTTGATATGAATGATTATGAAACATCCATCTTAGAATCTCTCAATAAGGGGGAGTAGGCATACCTTGTGACATTTGCCTTTTTAGGGCTAGCAATTCATATGTCAAATTTTGCACCATAAGATCTATGGTGCTCATGAAAGAACTTTCAACAGATGAGGAAAATTTATTTTTATTGGAATTTTTTCTGATCTTACCTACCAAGATAAGATCATCTTCAACCTTGGTATCCAAATTTTGGGCTATAAAAAGTTATATAAGACCATCCCGCCTAATCAAAAATCTTACTTCAACAAGTTGAGACTTGATGAAAAAACACTTAAGATTCTCCAGTGTTGGCTGAGTGATTATAGGAATTCTATTCCTCAGCTTATTGAATTTAGCAATGAAGTCTCACATGGAATCATGAGGTTCATTCTTCATTTACGTAAGCTGAGCCAAAAAGGCATGTGCATCTTCAATAGGTTTGAACCTAGCCTCGAACGTGGCTTTGAGAGTGTTCCAGTCAGTTATAGTTTGAGCTTGAAGGTTATAAAACCAATCTGTGGAAATACCTTGCAAAGTTTCTACAAATAGTCTCACTGCTATATCTTCATATTCCACACCTATCACACCACATGCTATGTAAAAATTAGTATTATGCTTATTAGGATGGACTTTCCCATCACCATAGAATTTAGGGAAATTCTTTCTCAAACTACGAGGTAGTTCATGTAAAGGTGGGGCTAGATTGAAAGGACCAAAAGAGTTGCCGCAAGGACCTTGGGCTGCCATAATATGATGATTAAAGGGAGGGATAACAAATCTTTGTGGGGTAAGTATGGACCAAACACTACTAGCACTAGGACTAGAAGCTTTGTCTGGTATTGGAGATCTGACGTTGGTAGGAGGAAAACTCTTGGTACACTAGAGGCAAGATGGTGGAGGAGAAATCTCAAAATTATTTCATCGTACCAACTCAAATATAGGATCAAAAATATCTTGAGCTCTCTATCTTCATGTGTATAGTGGATCAACAAGAGTGAAAAATGAAAAAGCACTGGAAACGCTTTAATTTGAAGCTTGAGGCTTTAATGTGTGCATTTAATCCCTAGCAGAGTCGTCAAAAGTTGTTGGGTGAATATTTTGTTGTCAACTAACTAAAGGCAAAATGGGTATATAAACCATAGTATAATGAGATAAATCTCTCCTCTCAATAAGGGGAGGCTCCCTATAAACTATAATATACTAATAAAAACTAAAAATAGACTCAAGGGTGAGATCATACCATCCATCTCTCTTTTTTTAAGGATGATGTTCACAAGGTAAATGAATATTCTTGTGTAATAACTAAAAGCAATCCTCTTCTTTCAAAAATGATGTCTGATAAATAGTAGGAAAACTTCCCAGGTAGTAATTGGATCCACAATAAACCCACAAAAGCACAAAGTCTTTCATTGCTTCTCTTACTAATTTAGGACTAATAAAATTATAGAATGAAGTGCAGCTCAAAGTCTCCATCAAAAACCACAACAAAGTATAAAATCACAAAGAATAAAAGTAGTACAAAGCCTTTCTAATATCCTTTTCACCAAAACATAAGAAACACAAACTAAAGGTAATTATAGTAGCACAAAGTCTTCATAATTAACTTCAGAACATCTTCCTGATAATTTCCACATACTCTACTTATTTAATCAAATAGACAAGATACTATTAGGAAAAATGACATAAGAATAATTCCTTAAATAACACAAGTCATTCCAATGCAAAGTTTGAAAAGTAACCTGCTTTCTCATTCATTCAAGAAAATATGATTTACAATCTGAGCTCAAAGTCTCTAAAGACATTAATTTTGGTAGAGTTTTTGCTTTTGATCACCAATAGATCTTTTTATTTATATAGAGAAGCCTTGAAGATTTAGAAAAGACTTAAATATTCTAACCTAGTCAAAGATAGAAGTTTTTGTTGACTTTGGACTTTCCATATTTTTACATGTAATTACACATGACAAAAGTGCATGTGAAAATGTCCAAAGTGGTTAAAAAAGTGCATTTGGAAAAAAGGAAATTAAATCAATGGAAAGTTGATTCAATTTGTAGCTCCATTTCTCTAATGTCTTTTGTAGTCCTCAAATAAACCTAAACATCTTCGATCATAGGCTTTTGAAATTGGGTCTTCCTTCTGATTATATCCTTTACACCTCTATAATCAAAGTTTGGTCTAATTTTGAAATGATTCATGGTTACGAGTTGAATTTCAGTCTCCATAGCTCTAGCTTTTCCAACGGTCAATACTGAGAACCTGCCAATTTCAATCTAGAACCTAAAATTGGGTTTCTTGAGTTCCATTCGCTTAGTGTGTATGATTATTATTTGCCTACATAGCTCCATCAAGACCAATTTGTCTGAAGGGAATCTTGGGAGCATAAAATGATGACCTTGGAAAAAGCCAACCCATAGATAAGAAAAAGAAGGGAACTGTAAGAACATACATCGAAAGTCATTCACAACTATCCAGACTTCATTTGACACTCTTTTTTATTCTGATTGGGGGTCAAAGAGACATAAAAATACTATAAAGAAAGCATCATTTACCCTTATAAAATGATGGATAGAACCCTTCAATGTCAATTGAGGATAATATTGATATACCACGGTTACTCTCCTATCTCCTTTTGATTTTAAACCTGGGAAGGTTCTCATTGATGCCGCAATATACACTAGGTATGATGTCATGTAGAATTATGAGGTAGTGGATAATTTCATCAATTGCTCATGTAGATCAGTGCTAATTTATTCTCCCTAGAAAATAACTTATTTTCCTTGGAGAATTATCTTAATAAAAGGGTACATTCACTCTTGAAATAGTGAGGAAGAAGGTAAACTTCTTACCCTGTTGAGAAAGGTGATCAAGTCATTGACTTCTTCTATGAAATCACTCCTTAGAAAGTTTCATGGCCATCTTAACAAGTTCTTCCTTGGAGACTTGAGCCATCTATTTTTGATTACTTTCTTTGCTCTTTCAGGATCTTTGTCATATTCTCTTTATGCTTCAATGAAATAAAGTTTTAATACTTCAGTAGCAGGAGGGCACATGAACACCTTGTCAATGAATTTAGAGTCCAGTCTGATCACCACATTACCACCAATGTCCAACACAACCCTAGTATCCTTATTATATAACTAAGTGCATTTGAGAATGAACTCAGTGTTGTGAGTGGCTATAGGGAAAGAGGAGACCAGAAGAATATTGCTCTTGATTATCATCTTCATTTCATAGTTAGGATTACTTGATTTGGTTCTTTCCATGAACTCGGCCATATCCACCTGACCATTCTCTATATCCTTAATGTTGTTGACATTAGAATTAATTGAGGTGATTATAAAAACACCTTGATACTTTTACTTCATCATCTTCAATTTTTTCAGAGAAACCTCAGTCATCTAGAAAGACTTTCATCAAATGGATGTTGATGAAGAAGGATCCTTGAGAGAAACTATAACAAGACTCATGATCATGTAATTAGGGGGAAAATAGGCAATCTAGGCAAAATACATTTTGGTGACCATGACCATAGGAACATGCTTGAAAGGGCTAAGGCATGAGTAGGTTAGAAATTCAAAGGGAAGTGAGCTCAGAAAAACAAAAATTCAAAATTTTCTAGAGTTAGGAAAATCTAAGGAAATGCATGCAGGGGCAGCAAAAAGTTCCACCCTTACATGTGAGGGAAAGTCTATGTGCATAAGCCACAATTTTTGCCACTATTGCATGTGATCATCATGTAGGGGTAGCAAAAATTGTCACTTATGCACATGGGGGAAACTTGTGTAAGGGTGGTAAAAATTGCCATCTTTACACGAATGCAAAGGATTGTCTAATGGTGGCAATTTTCACCTCCCTTACATAGGTTCATTTGATTTTGCATAGTGGTGGTGATGATTCAATGCCATTACGAAAGTCAATGGATTTTTTCAATTTTTAGGTATTTCAATATTTCAAGGAGGAGAAGGAAGAGAGAGAAAAAAGAGAAATAAAACCTGAACAAAAAAAGAGAGAAACCCAACATTGAAGGAAAGAGAAAAATAAAAAACAAAACAAAAACCTAAAAAAAAAAAAGAGAAGAATGTAAAACCCTACTTGGAAAATTGAAATCTCACACTTGAAGCTAGAAAAATCATGATCCTACTCATTCATGCGGTTGACCAAATGTAGGGAGGAGGAGTAGATAAGATGGAATGATTCAAATGAGGTGAAAACTACATTAAAAGGTCAAAAATGGATGCCAATCACTCAGCACAAGAGGCCATAAGTACCATGTGAAAAAATTGAGATGTGCAGGGGCAAAATAAATTGATGCCCCTACATGAAAGGTGGAAGAAAGATGCAAGAGTGAAAAAAAATGTTGTTCCTGCATGAGGAGTGGAAGGGCAGCAATTTTTACCGCTCTTGCATGGAAACATGTAAGGGTAGAGAAAATTACCACCTTTACATCTAAATGAAAAAACAAAATGTAAGGGATGAATTTTTTTCTACCTTTGCATGTAAATGAAAAACACTAACTCCTAAAAATTTCATCAAAAACTTGACATTCTGATTTCATCAAGACCACAATGAATTTCACATTTCTTGAGAAGTCATAACGAGGGAAAGTCATGAGATTTTCAAGGAGTTAGTTGACTATGCTCAAGATCAAGAGAATATTTTCTCGAACGATGAACTTAGAGTGAAATGGACAAGTTTTATAGGGTTATTTTCAAAAAATGAGCATAGCTAATTTTGGGAACAACACTATTCTTCCTAGAATCTACGAAAACACAAAAAATGTGAAGAAAGCCTTGTTTTATACTCCATCAGTATAATTTCATACAATCCAAAATGATGGGGAGTAGATTTAATAATTACCCTACAACATATAATCATAATTATAGGATAACTATGCCATTTAGGTGTACTAACTTCTCCATCTTCTCAAATTATTCACTAGTAAGAGTTTTGGTGAGTTTGAGCATGTTTTTCCCTCTTAGCCACTGTTCATGAAAATATAATATTTAACTCATAACTCAATTCCATAAAATTATGGTTTTGGACCCTATCTAACTTGTCTTATATCCTTGAGTCTCCATGCAAAGTTTCCAAGAATATATGGTCTTCCAAATTTCCCCACTCGAGTTCTTTTCTCCATTCCTGTCAAGCTTGAATTGGTCCTAAGAAAAAAATGGCTTTCCTTATGGCTTATCTACAAGGTATAATATTGGATACATTTTTAATTACCCTATAAATTTTTTGAAATATATTCTAGTGATCACTTAAGGTTAGAAATGAAGTTGACCATCCATTTGGATTATAGGCCTAAACATGCTTAATAGGCTTACTTGCATACTCGAGGATTTAGAGCACCCTATTCAGTTTCTTCATTTTTATATTTATTAACCATGTTTTTATATGTGTTACCCAACTTAATATGTTCCATTAAAGGTTTAAACATCTCTTGGTCTACCCTTTCAACCCTTCTTTTTAGGACTGTAGGGTTTGTATATAAAGGGAGTGCCCTCTATTTGAGATAAAATAGAGGGCATTTACCATATTTTATCATAAAAAATAAATGTTTGAGGATTTTATACAAGTAATATATACATTTTTTACCAATTTTCATCCCCTTTTATTATCATTTTACCTTCTAATTTCTCTAAAATCCAAGATAGACTATTAGATGGCAAATTGTGTGCAAGGTTTCCTCATATGGAATGTGTGTTGCTTGTTTAGAGCCTCTTCCATACTATATATCCACTATGATAGTGTCATGAGGTTATTTTTTTAATTATTAATGTTTTTCAATATTTCCCATCACTTTAATCTCTTATTCTTTCTCCTCACACTTTGACTGGTCAAGTTTGAGTGTAACTTTCGATTGTGTTCTACTCCAAGGCACTATACCTATAGGTGGTTTAGGATGGACTAAAATTGAAAATAGTTCATAGGACCTATTTAAAACTTTAAATATCATATATAAATTATTTTTACCTATTTATTAATTTTTGGAATATACAAACACTATGAATCATCACCCCTTTTGTTCATTGCCTCTCATAATCATCTACAATTGGTTGTTAGTGAATATTTTCAAGAAACAGGAACTTGTATGTGAAGATTTCTCTTGAAATATGTTTAAAATACCCTTGGGATACTCTAAGTCATTTATTATTATTTTCCATTGGATAAATTTTATATCTCCATACTTATGTTTTTGCTATGGATGGTGTAGGATTTGTAGTAGGTTATTATTTTTTGAATTATGCACACTTGTAGGTGTTTATGAGGCCTAAAACATAGGATAAAATATTTTTTAAATGAACCTTATATCATTAATGATATATTAAATAATATAATACCATTAAATAATGTGAAAATGGCTTAGTATGTAACCCTAGATGAAGATGTGTTCTTGGATCTCAATTCCTATAGATGGCACTGTCAAAATTCAATACATAAAAGTGCATTTTTGGGATCCTCTAACATGAAAACCTAATGATAAAATAACCTCCTTAATTTTTAAATTTGTTCTTATATGATAAGGATAAAATGTGTGGTCATTTATATGTATCAAAACTCTTAACAACTTTTTTTATCTAACCTTGACAAGATGATTAGGTGTTATGATTTCCTATTTTAAAGATTTGATCCCTGAATACACAACCATTACCTTTAAGATTGAACTTACACCTTGCATATAAGTATAAATTACAAGCATGTAAGCTATGATCTCTTAAACATGATGGGATTTTAGGATGAGTTCCTCCACATGATTCAACAATCCATATGACACCTTATCTCTTTGTCAAGACCACCTATAGGTGGACATTTGCACATATAGGTAGTGAGGATGAGTGAGTTGGTAGAATACATGGTTTGTGAGATAAAAAGTAATTTTTATGTTAATAAAACAATATAAATATAGAATATTTATCAAGTACATTTTTTATCTTAGATACTTCCTTTTCAACATGATTGGTTTCTATGAGGGCACCTCTAGGTGCATTTTGATTTATTTACAGGTAGTGAGAAGGATTGGAGTAATATGAATAGTGCAAGGTCTCATGAATAGACTAAAACTCCTTAAAAATTCCTAAAATGTATTTTTTTCACCATTCATATATTGACACAAGTCGCAAAACCTCTGTTCTAATGTGATATCTTTCTATAGAGATGCCTACAGATGTAAATTCATTACTGCCTAACTTTATATGTTTCATATCACTAAAAAATCATGGAATGTTGATTTTGAGATTGTGATTGAAATGGTATGATATAAATATAACATTTATAACATTATAATTAACCCATCTCATCCCTTTTAATCACTAGCAAAGCATGAAGATATTAAAAATGGTGGAAACATGCCTGTTATCTTCAAATGAGACCAAAATGCAAACCTGAGATGATTTTGTCATAAAAACAACTTTAAAAACTAAAAAAATCATGGATATAATTTTATGATATATACACAATCATTTGGTAGTAACATCTCTAATTTAATTGTACAGAATTTTCCAAACTAAAGCAAAATGTATAGGGTGAATGAAATAGTGAGTAGAAAAACATAGTCAACTTGTTAGAGATGATTCATAAAGTAAAGATGACCAATATTTGATCACTTGTTATTAATAATAATATATATAATTTTAATATCACCCCCCAAATGAGTTTGGTATGAAACCTTTTTTACTAACTATACCAAGCATGAACCTGTTGACCATTTCTATGTGTTTAGAAAGGCAAAGAAGGAAAAGAATGGATTTTTACCTTTTTATCACTTTCAAAGCATGTAAAACACTGATATGAAAATGAATAAGATGAAGACACATTTCATTACCTTATTCCATGTTTCACCTTCCCTCATGGGCATTACAAGTGCTAAACTCTTCCCTTTTTAGTTGCTTTCTTGATTTTTAGTTTGATAACCTACAAGATTTAGATGGGACTACCATTCCTAATAGTTAATCTAACTTATTGGACATTTTAAAGTAAAATAAGACACTTTGACACCTTTAAAACTATTCCACTTACACCTAAGAGGCTACTAAATGACTCAAAATGACATACAAACTAATTACATCATGACTAAGGATAAAAAGGCATCAAATTACATTAAATAGACTATAAAATACCCTATGATAAAATATTAAACCCTTATAAACATCTGAAAATCATTTTTTTTACCTATATGGGTCCTAATTTGATCTGCAGGGTTAAATTTAGTCAACAAAATGGTGACTCATAGGGGTAGTATGCTTGTTATAGTAATGATTTGTAATCTTATCTTATCCATGGTGTTAGGGAGTCATCTAAAATTTGAAATGAAACAAGAACACTTGCCACTTGATATCAAGGATTTGAACAAGAAAATAAAACTAATTACCTCAACCACATAGAACAAAGGACACCCATAAAGCAAATCAAAAACACTAACAAGACACACATGCATACTCAAAGCACTTAGGGAACACATAAAATAAAAAGCTATGCAAAACTATAAATTAATCATAGTTCCTTTCTAGGACCAAAAGGAAAGTTCCTTGAGTCTTATTCTTCATGATATGAATCATAGTGCCAAGCATGTTGCTCCTTGGATTAGAAGCTTAGTAGATTAGACCTATTCCTTGTCACTTAACTTGGTCTGCTCTCTAGTAGATCATTCTTAAATAAGTCTCCAATGTAAATGTATTCCTATTAAATTTTTACACATACCTCATATTGATGACCACTCTTCCTCTCAATATCAACTTGTATATTCTTGGTAGGCATGGCTTCAAAAGGATTAGTTTCTTGTTCTTTAGAATATTGAGGGCAATCAAATATTTTTTCATCCTTCAAAAGATGACGTGTTTCTCCCAACTAGTTGAGAGGATGATAGCCCTTCTTGATTATTTCAAACATATCATCATGGGAGGCATATTCCTCTTGGAAGGACAAATTTAAAAACTTGTTTCTTCTTTTCATCCCCACTTGAGTGTCAAGGTTACCTTCTCCATTTTTGACTAGATCATAACCTCCTTGAAGAGGAGTATAGCTTGCTATAATTATTTCAAACAAGTCATCCCAAGTCTGATTAGAGACTTGCTCTTACCCATGCATGATATCTTGGATAGGGATGGAATAACCAATGATTATTTCCTCTTATTTTACATAAGACATTATTCACTATCAACATAAGAAATCACCTCTTATTCGACATTAATAACCTCTTGAGGGATTTCAAGTTTCATCTCAACTACTATAATGTGACTTTTCTCCTCAAGGACTACAATATCCTTAATTTATTTCTCTTTCTTGGTGATTCCAGTGATAGGCATTTTGTAATCAAGTGACCTAGTCTAATGAGGCTACCAAGGAACTATGTTTTCTTTAAGCAAGTGATCTAAATTCTTATCAACCAAATTATCCTCTTTATATTACTACACCATAATTACATCAAGGCAAATGGTCATAGGGTGAGGACAAGATTAAATATTTGGTAGAGGAGGAACATATAACTCAACATCAGATTAACAACGAATTGTTGGGGATCCTTTTCAAAGCTCTTCAAGAAGGTGAAGTAGATTTTGGACTAAAATAAGTTGGTATTATTCCTTCCATTTGAAAATCACTTCATTTAAATTTGATTCATATTTATCACTCTCTTGAGAAAGATTAGATAGGGTGTGTTTAGGCATATGATCCTCTTTCGGCTCAAAACCTTCCATCATACCTTAACCCAACAATTTAATTCTTAACTCTTCAATTTTATTAGCTAGGTTCTCTTGAAAAATTCTCTCCTAAAGTTGAGATGGATATTCATGGGGATAATGAGTACAAGAGGGATAATATGGAAAATAAGAGGTCTCTTGAGGAAGGGTGGGAGTGACTTGCATAGGATGATGTTATTTCTCAACTTCACACTCTTTATCAATGATTTTATCCCCATTATTTTCCCATGATTCCACTACCTTATTCCATTTTATGATGTTAGGATTAGGAGTATCTTCTTGACGTAGCGATTCAATTTGAGGAGTGTATGAAGTGTTCATGAAACTTGAGATCTCCTTAGGCTTGGATTCCTCACATGGTCTCCAACATGGGATTTCATATCTACAAGTCTCTTATTAAGGTGGTGATGTAATTAGAGAGGGTAATGATTGCTTAGATTCCACTTAATTTTTTAATGAGATGAACTAATTCATCTTCTCATTGGCTAACTCAATCTTCCTATCAAGGTTTGCCTCAAAAACAATGTTTGTCTTTCCAACTCTCTCTTATAGTTTTTTTGGAAATAGATGACTTTGATAAGCTTGATTAGGTTTATGAGTAGGGGTCAAGTAGAACTAATATCAATATTGGGGAGGTGGATATGATGGATAATATATTTGGTGAGGCTATTCCTCATGAAGTCTTAGCTTATCTTCTAAGGATGACACTAGACTAGTCACATATAGCATATCACGTGTGAGCGTTTGCTAATTTATTGTATTAATAGGTGCCCACTCTTGTTTAACCAGATATAATGTATTTATGACATTATGAATGATATGAATAGGAACATAATAACCTTATCCATCTATGTGTTAATAATTATCATGTACCTTTCATAACCCAAGAGAGTTTTCTTGAATGTTGAAATGGACTAATTTGATAAGTGACTAGGTTGAGTAGGAGGAGTTAGATATTGATAAGGATAGTTATAGGACTAATCAAATCATGACAAGGTTTATAAGGGTCTTATTAAATCTAGTAAGGATCATGACAAGGCTAACAAGAATCATATAAAGGCTAATAGGTAATACCATAATCTTGAGATATATCATTAACTTGTGTAAACTAATACTCAAAGCCAAAACTAGCTATGGAACTTCATTGGGAAGCAAGAAAACAAATGAATATTACCAACAATCTTTAAAAGGACAACTTGGGCTACTTAACCAACTGATGTAGCTCTAGAGTCACCATTGATGCTTAGATAGATGCCTCTAAAGGATGATGTGTTGAAAAAAACACCAAAAATCTTTTAAATTCTTAGATAATGAGTCCCACTAGGCATGCCAAAAACTATTTTCACTTGGATTTTCACCCTTTGATGATATGCCCTAGATATCCTCATCCAAGTAGCATAATTGAGACACCTCTAGGTTGTGGATAGCCTAAGAATGAGATGAATCTCTATAGATGAATAGCTCCCTTGATAAACCACTTTTATATCACTACTACACCTATGCTTGCAAGGAAAAGGTAGAGAAAATTGAAAGTAAAATATCCTAAAGGTGGTGATATACCAAATTGATTGATGACTACCAACTAGTTTCATGTCACATATGAGACCAAGAGACTAATTAGGTATACAATTCTCTAATCTGACTCTTATCACCTTAGTATTTCATTATAAGGTTGTGATGAATGTTTAGGTTAGGAGAACTAGAAAATAGGCCTATAATGGCACTAGTGAATATACTAACTCACTCAACCTTGACACTTCATAGAACACTTCACATGACCTACAAGAAAAAGCTTTCATGTTTAAAATAGGTGAGAGAATGAGAAAACAATGCTAAAGAAATAATATTCATCACTAAGAAAGATCAATCATTAAAGTGAGCACACTATTAAAATTTGTACAAGAGGTAAAATTAGTATTTTTTATTGATCCATGATATGCAAATGAGTAGGGCTTCACCATACTCAGGGAGATCATTCCTACAATAGCCAAAAAGGCTAGTTCTTCTATAACTTGAGAGAGAGAGAAGAGAAAAAATAATACAAAATGACAAAAATACAAGTTTAAAGTTGATAAAAGGAGTTACGTGTGTATAAAAATATAATGTGAAATTGATCATGAAATGTTAGAAAACACAAGTGTCAATTAAAGGCATGAAACTCTTGAAATGTGGCATGAAATTCCTTTTGCTAGCTTAGAAAATTACCTTCATCATTCACCCATTTTTTAACATTCCAAAAAAAACTATGGATAATCATAATTATTTAAATAATATGGGAGGGTTTCAAACATGATTTTCCATGCATTAGCTACATTCCTAATCATCTAAAAACTTATAGAATTGAGACATCACTACTTGCAATCAAATTAACTCCTTTTTTAGTTTCCCTTTCCATTTTTCCTCAAAAATAGATTAAATTTTACATTAAAATCCATGAAATTGAGTGCATGACACATTGAAATACTCTTCATGGCCTCAAATTTCTTAGGTACACCTTAAATAGTCTTCTACTTGAAGTTCTCACACTTCTCACTATCTTTTAGACTTTGCTAGTTTTAGCTGGATAAGATGAATCTACTTGTAAGAACATGTAATTTTTTTTATAAATCATTAAATATACTTTGTGAGTTATCTTAATTCTCAAGCTTCACTCCCATGTGATTGGCATATTCATATTCTTC
Source organism: Torreya grandis (assembly GCA_037957365.1). Lineage (NCBI taxonomy): Eukaryota > Viridiplantae > Streptophyta > Pinopsida > Cupressales > Taxaceae > Torreya > Torreya grandis. The sequence continues at coordinate 954,419 of JARHVA010004097.1, read as the reverse complement.
CTAGAGCTTGCAAAAACACAAAAAATGTCAAGAAATCCCTATTTTTTACTCCTTTAATATAGTTCCATACAATACAAAAGTATGGGGATTATACTTAAGTAATACCCTATAACATAAAATAATAATTAATGTATAAATATGTCATTTTGGTTCACTAACTACTCCATTTTCTCAAACCATTCACTAGCATGGGTTTTGGTGAGTTTGAGCCTATTTTGCCATCTTAGACATTATTTAAGAAGATATAACATTAAAATATTAACTCAATTATACAAAATTATTTTTTGGGACCATATATAACTTACCTTATCTCCTTGAGTCTCCATGAAAAGTGTCCAAGAAGATATGAGCTTTCAACTTTGCCCACTCAATACCTTTTGTACATTTCTTGTAAGATTGAATTGGTCCTAAGACAAAAATGTCTTTCCTTGTGACTTATTTACATGTTTAAATATTTTATACATATTTAGTGACCCTATAAACATTTTAAAATATATTTTATTAATTAATTAATGTTATAAATTAATTTGACCCCCCATTTGAATTTTAGGCCTAAACATGTCTAACATGCCTGCTTGCATACATGAGGGTTTAGAGCACCCTGTTAAGTTTATTAATTTTTTTTTTTTTTCATAATTATTTTTCAGGTTTTATCCAAATTAATAAACCTCCTTTAAAGGTTCAAATATCTCTTGTTCTACCCTTTCATCCCTTCTTTCCAATACTGTAGGGTTTATGTACAAAGGGAGTGCCCTCTATTTGAGACAAAATAGAGCACACTTTCCCTATTTTATCATAAATAATTAATTTTGGAGGAGTTTTTAAAAGTAATATAAACATTATTTACCAATTTTTATCCCTTGGTATTATCATTTGTGCTTCCAATTCCTCCAAAATCTAAGGTAGACTATTATAAGGGAGACTATGTGTAAGGCTTCCTCATATGGACTGTGTGTTATTTGTTTAGATCCTCTTACCTATTATATATCCATTATAAGAGTGTCATTAGGATATTTTTTCCATTTTTAATGTATTTTTATCCTTCCCAACACCTCAACCTCCTATGCTTTTTCCTAACAAATTGACTAGTCAAGTTTGAGTGTAACTTTTGACTTTGTTTTGCTCTAAAGCACTATACGTATAGGTGGTTTAGGAATAAATATAATTTAAAATAGTGAATGGTCCATATTTAAATCTTAAAACATCATATATAAATTATTTTGACCTTTTAATTCATGTTTTTACTATACCAACACTAAGAATCATCACCCTTTTTATTCACTACCTCTCACAGTCATTTACAGTTGTAGGTGAATATTTTTAGGAAATAGGCACCTGTAGGTGAATATTCCTCTAGTAATAGGTTTAAAATCCCCTTGGGATCATTTTATTCATTTAATACTATCTTTTATTGGCTAATGTTGATATATCCATACTTAATTATTTGCTAAGGATGGTGTAGGAGTTGTAGTCTATTATAGGTGATTAATTTTAGAATTAGACACACTTATAGGAGTTTATGAGGCCTAGAAAATAAGATAACATATTATTTAAATGAACCTTAGGTAATTAATTCTATATTAAACCATATAAAACCATTTAATCATGATAACATGGTTTATTATGTAACCTTGGGGGAAGAGTTCTACTTGGAGCTCAATTCTTGTAGATGGCAATATGATAATTTAGTGATTAAAAGTGTATTTTTAGGATACAAGGTGTGTTAATTTATATTTATCAAAAATCTTTACAACTTTTTTATCTGACATTGTCAAAATACTTAGGTGCTCTATTTTCCTATTTTATGGATTTGATCCCTGAATACATAGTCACTACCTTTAAGATTGACCTTTCAACTTGTCTAGTATTCTAACATTCCAAACATTTATTTTAGGATCTCTTAGAAATTTTATGACTTCATGATGATTTCCTTCACATTATTTAACACTCCATATGACACCTCATCTCTCTGTTAGGACAAACTATAAGTGGACATTTGCACATACAAGTAGTGAAGATGAGTGAGCTAGTAGAATACATGGTTTATGAGATTCAAAGGAGTTTTGAGCTTCCTAAAATATTCCAAATATACTAATTTCATCAAAAATGACCTTTTTTAACTCATCTACTTCCTTTTCAACATGACTAGTTTCTATGAGGGCACTGATAGGTGCATTTTGAGTTGATTGTAGGTAGTGAGCAGGATTGGAGAAATATGCATGGTGAATAGTCTCATGAATAGAATAAAACTCATTACCAATTCCTCAAATGTATGTTTTCCACCATGGGGATATTGAAACAAGTCTCAAAACCTTTATTCGAACATGATATCCTTCTATAGAAATGCATGTAGACATGCATTCATGGTTGCCTAATTGTATCTATTGCATATGACTAAAAAATTATGGAATATTGCTTTGGAGAATTAGATTTAAATGGGAGGAGATCAATATAACATTAAAAATGTGACCATTTCATCCCCTATAATCACTACCAAATCATGAAGATCTTGAAAATGGTAGAAACATGCATTTATCTTTAAATGAGACCAAACTAAAACCTTGAGATGATTTTATCATAAAACATCTTGAAACACTAAAAAAGTCATTGATATAATTTTAAGAGAGAAAAAATCATCTAGAAAAAATATTTTCAATTGGATTGTATCGACTTCTCCAAACCAAAGCAAAACCTATAGGGTGCGTGAAACAGTGAGCCAAAAAACATAGTCAACTTATTAGAGATAACTCATAAAGCATAGTTGACCAATATTTCAAAAATTGTTACCAAAATGAATCTCTATGAGTTTAATATCACCCTTAAAAGGCATTTGGTTTAAACTTTTTTCTACTAACTATATTAAGTATGAACCTACTCACCATTTTTTTTGTCTAAAAAGGTGGAGTAGAATGATTTTGGACCATTATTATAACGTTAAAATCATATAAATAACTAATATAAGTTAGGCGAATATTAATATATATTTAACTACCTTTTTCCATGTGTCACCTTCTTTCATGGGTCATACAAGTGCTAAAATATTCCCTTTTCAGCTGATTTCTTGCATTTAAGTTAGATAACCAATAAGATTTAGATGGGACTAACATTTTTGACAAGGAATCTCACTTATTTGATGTTTTAAATGAAACTAAGACCCTTGGACACCTTGAAGACTATGCCACTTGTATTTATGACCCTTAAATGGCTACTAAGTGACTCAAAATGACATATAAACTAATCAAACCATGACTAAGGTTAAAAAGGCACCAAAATATATAAAATAGACTATAACACATCTTATGAAAAAATATTAGACCCTTATAAACATCTAAAAATAAATTTTTTATGTATAGGGGTCCCAATTTGACCTGTAGGATCAAATTTGGTCAATAAGAAACTTTACAGATTTGGGACTAAAAATGTGATCTATAAAGCATCTTCTAATATTTTGAAAGCTAGCTTTTCTAATTAATTGGGGAGGAAAAGGGGAATAAGTAAATGCAAATAAAATTAAAATAAAACTATCTAAGGTGATGCAAAAAAATTCTTAATGTATCTTTTCCTAATATTTCATAAAATAGGTTGAACCTCTAAAGCATTACAGATGATTTAAAAGAGCATATGCATGATTTAAATCCAACAATATAAACAAAAGCCAACACTATAGAAACATAGAACATAAACAATAGACAATAATTGATTTCATATAATTTGACATAGAACATCACATCCTACTAATTTTTAGGTGGAGAATAAAATATAAAAGGCCCAGAGGCACAATATAAACTATTTAATCCTTCTCACAAAGGGCCCTTGTTAAGGTCTTGAAATGAAAAACAAAAACTTTTGTTATTCCTAGTCAAAACTAAAACTATTATAATGGTTTTTCTCTTTTGTAATAGTCATTAAAATGGTTTATATTACCTGACTCCTATTCCCCTATAAAAGAGAGAAACTCAAAATATATAAGCACAATAGCATCATGAGGAAATGACAACTGGAAGTTGGCATTCATGCTCATGATGAGGCCATTGTAACTTAAAATAGAATCTTTGACTCATGAGTGCACATGGTCTTCAAATCATGGATATGATGCAACCTTAATGCCTTATGATTCCCATAATTCTTATAAGAAACATTGTAGTGATGTGTGTCTCCCTTTGAGCTACCTCTATAATTATTGTTGGAAATGGGGCCCACTTCTCTTGGCTAATGGTGCAACTCAAAGCTATGATAAAAAAAGACTTTGTATAGATAAACCCCATGATGCCACGTAGAAGGCTCACTTATTTATAGTCAACCACTATAGTAGGGTTTGCCTATTATTTCATCATCTAATAGCATACCTTAAAGATCTAAAAAAATAACCCTTCACTCTTAAGGAACATTATGGTGACACATGAAAAGCTAATTACTACTCCTAGTGAAGCCAAGAACTCTTTTTCAAAGAATGAGAGTAGGGGAAACACATAGCACTAGTGGAAGGAGATGAGACCTAGCCAAAAATAAAATGGGAACTTGAAAAAGAGGAGATTGGTACTAATATACCCAACTTGCCAAACATGTCCATGGTGGAAAGGTAACTACCAAAAATCTTCAAAATGTGGATTTAATCCATAGCTCTTGGTGACTTATAGGATAATTTACCTACAGATGGAAGAACCTAACAACTCTAGTTTCTCAAACTAGTTGAAGGAAAAATACAAAAGGAAATGCCCACAAAACATATAATTTATTAAGAGTTACCTTTATAGATATCCACACTTATTCTATAGGCCGAGTCTTCTTTTTTAGAAGCTTGAAGGCTCTATCAAAATAAATTATCTCCATAAAGGAGATAATACTTAGACCCTTTACTACTGCTCACATCTAAAATGTGAGATAGGCAAGATGATGCAAAATGGTCTCCACTTTTGATACACTTCTCACTTGACCTAGGGCCATAAAGATGGTTTGGTCATTCTTCTTCATGATTAATAGCTCTTTTATCTTGTCCTCTAAAAGGACTATGTTATCTATGCGGAACGGGGATGGGAGTCCTAACTAGCCAAACTATTTAATTTATCCCTTGATGTCCTAAACCACTTTTCTATAAGGTAGTCAAAAATGCCTTAAATTTTGATTTGGCTTGTTATAGCTCAAAAACACATTGACCTTGACCACTACCTACCTTATATTATCTAGCCTACTACCTAAAGCATCACATCTATTGATCTACATAGATTTTGGACTAGGAGCTATGAATCATGGACCTTGGGGGAAATGAAGGTGAGGACCTAGTCTACAGAAGTTCTCACTTGTGCACTTAACCACTATGAGTGCATGATGAACCAAAGCACTAGATTCATATTTGAAGCCACATTTTTCATCCTCTCCCAATATGAAATATATAATTATTAGACCATTAGAAAGATGTCTATGGTTTGGGAGTAGGTGGTGAGGTCATTATTTAGCTATTGGATCTATTGGTCCTTAGTCTAAGACTCTTTATATGATTAATATTACATTTATGGATACATGCTGATATAGTCTAGAAGACTATTTTATGTTTGCATGAGATCAATTTCTTTTTCCTACAACTTATTTTTTGTGGCCTCATTTTCCCTTTTTAGGCCACTAAATTCAATATTCAGCTCTTCTACTTGTATCTCTAGCTCTACTCTTTGGTTATATTTTAAGTGGAAGCACTCATTTGTGACATGCCTTTAGAGGTTAGATATCATCTTTGTGATCTTTGCATCTTTGGCTTTAGCCTCTACATTTAGGTGATCAACGATGGCCATAACTCTTACAAGTTCTTGTTCCTTTTTTATAATTGATGTCTTACCTTGAGGTAGTATGTTGTGATAGAATTATAAGTCTCCTCTATCAATTTGACCCTATCATGTGTCCTATCCTAGCTATGTTTAAGTTCAATGGTGTGTATTGATTAATCCCCTAAATGCATATATTCTTGGGTCTTGATTACTATTGGCATCATGTGTGTAATCATCATACATTGTTATGTAGAATCAAATAATTATCACATGTGTGGTGCTATTAGGGACTTGGCCACTTCTCTTCCTATTTTCTCTACCTATTCTTCTTGGGCTTTTCTTGCAGTCTCTAACTAATGGTGGAACTACTCCTATGATTGAATTAATTATGTTGCAAAGGGGGATTCATGTGGCAATATGAAAGGAATTATCACTTATTATTTTTATGTATTAGATGTTTCTTACTTGGGGATGAAATTTGGGAGGTTATGGAGAGGGTTGGAAGGTGATTATACCATGATGGATGTAGTTGTGGTGGATTAAGGTTGAGTGAAAAGTAACATAATCATGGTGATTTGTTGAGCAGCAGAAAATGGTGTAAGCATGGTGGAAATGGTGGAAGGTAAAGATGAAGAAAATAATGAATAATAAGTGGAAATGAGAGGGTGAGAAAAATTCACTTTTATTCTATTTGAGCTTAGGATGAGGGATGGAAGCTTGCACCTCAGATCCAAGCTAAGATGACTCTACCTTAGGTTGCTTTAGAGTGGCCTACCCCTGATATTAGGGAGCTACATAAAGAGGAGGGGGAAAATATGTAGGACTATGGATTATGAAATTTTCCTCCTATTTACTTGAGGGGGAATATTTTTCTTCTTATACCAAAACCTCTTCTTCTACCTGAGTATCTTCATCATGGCATTCATCCTACATGTTTTCAAACTATTTGTCAAATTCTAGATATTAAAAATTGAGATCCCTTTGGAAATTTTTTTAGATATAAATCTACTATTGTTCCATATTATCCTTTCTCTAACCCCTCTAGATTAGATATGCTCTTAAATCCTTGGTCGTGAGCTTTGTGGGATCAAAATCCTAGACTAGTTTGTAGAAATACTCCATTGATTGGTGGGTGTTTGATGGGATCTTAGATAGATATATGTAGTGGCTAATTTCATAATCCATTGGTGAATTATTATCTTATTTTTTTAGTTATGGATCATTTTTGAAAGGAGAGGTGGTATCAAGAGTAGCTTTGTGGCCAACCAGGTCATAATTTCATTGATCATTAATTTGATCTAGGCTAAGATCTACTAGTTTGAGCATAAAGAGATGCTCATGTGACCTCCTAGTAATTTTAGTTCCCCCTATATAAATGGGGACATCCTAAAGGACCCTCTTCTTATATATAATTCTATATCTAAAATTCCCCACATCGAGCTGATGGGTAAAGTCTACGGTTAAGGTATTCTATGTGAGCATGCACAGGAGTTAGGATGCCTCCTCCTTAAATCCATGGACCATAATGAAGGTAAAATGGGATTTGTATAATCAATCACATGGAATTGTGTATCCAGTGATACAAGCTCAATGGTATTATATCATTCAAAAGGTGTTGGCCTCATGATTGAGGTCAATCAAGACTAGAGATAAGAAGCACTCTATAAAATCATGATAATCTTATGTGGTTGAAAGGATGTGGATCCATGCAAATATGGGGATAACCATATATGTATATGTTCCCATTTCATTAGAATTAATGGTGAAATACCATTAAAATAATATGGTTTTCTGGTAAAGGATCATGTGGAAAAGGAAGGAAAAATACCTAAAGGTATTTTGAGCCAAAAAATTCACCAGCGAATTATGAATGGTATTAGCAGTGGAATTTTCATAGTCTATTTTTTAGGCCTTCTCCTTACTAATAGTATTCAAGTGGATGAAACTATAAATCATGAACATTGATGTGTGAGTCTATTATTAAGATGAATGCCAACATAGGGAAGACATATTTCATATCCTACATCGTAAAGCTTGAGAGAGTGATGGGAAAAGGCATCACTTCTATGTAATTACTATAGAGAGCTAATACTTTTTGTTTAGCTCAATGCTATCATAAAATTTTAGGGTGCTTAAATGTTTTGTTAGATAAAGATATGGATATTTATAGGATAATCCTCCTATAAAAATTACTATGAAACCCTTTTTGAATTTGGGCACACATAAATGAGAAGGGAAAGACATACACTTAAGGAGCCACTCACAAATATTTTTTATGGAGATCCTCACATGAGGCCATGCAATTAGGGGTGGCTAAACATTAATTATAGAGGTAGTGAGGTAGATAACTATCTATTAGAGAGGATTAAAAATAAGGGGATATAAGGAATGGATACTTGGTGATGGGATAGAATCAGCTTGTGCCAATGACACTTATTTGTGAAGGAAAAAATAAATGAAAATGGAAATTGACTATGTACAAAGTGAAGCTAATAAATTAGTTATAGTGCTTCAAGTTTATTTGATTAGCTAGGAAATATAAATCCTTACATTATTCATCTACCAAATTAAATTCATTACCTTGTCTATTTCTAATGATGCAAAAGGGTCCTTCCTATAGGGAATCAAACTTTGCATGGTGACTTAGATTCATGACCCTTTCATCATATTTTAGAACCAAATCTCCCAAATTGAAACCTACATTAGATGCCTTACTATCAAACCATCTCTTAAATCTCTACTACCAAATGATCTTAGCATCATTGGATTATTCTCTCACTTGTTGACGATTGAACAATTATGCTAACCTAAGCTTCATTACTATGTTTTCTATTATTTCTTTAACTTTTAACAACTTTAAACTGAGAATGTTCATCTAAATGGGCATGATAACTTATTTACCATATAATAATTCATACCAGTAATGTTTTTAAAACATGATTATGAGTTATTTGATCAACATAGAGAGATAATTTTAGATGATTATTCCATTCCCTATATCAGTCAGTGCATATCATCTTAATTAACATTATGATGTTGTTAGTCGATTTGGCCAACCCATTCCCTTGCTGGTAGTAATTGGATGAAGTATTAAGGAAAATTCCATTTTGAAATGTAAATTATGAAATATTTGAACTTAATAACGCCTTTGTATTATTATATATGATCATTTTAGGAGGTCCAAACCTTGCTACTAGTTCTTCTAAGAAATTAAGTATCACATTTTGATGTAGGAGTATCAAGCTTAAATGTTGTCAATTTGGAATTTTGGCCCTAAGGATTCAAAAAATGGTCAAAGTTAGGTGTTGGTGTGTTTTAATAAACCTTTCAATATAAATTTCTTGTGTATGAGGTCATACGGGGTCCCTAGAAGTCATATGTCGAGTTTTGAAGATGTTTGGACTTTTCCCTCTAAAACCATAGTTTTCAAACTTCAAATATTCAAATGTGTTTATAAGAGTCATTGGAACATTTGAAATATAAAGGATTCAAGTGGGGTTTAGGATTAAAAATAGGTTTTTTAAATGGTCATTATAGGTTATATGTGTCTAATCCCTAAAATGGAAGTCATGTTTTTTATAGTCACTCACTAGTCCTACATTGGATTGACAATTTTGTAGTTATGTTTTGTAACTACATTTGTAAACCTACATGAAATTTAAAAAAAAAGGATAATTAATTGAGAGAGATAATTTGGAATATAAGAGAGGGTATATACCTTCACAAAGAAGAAACTATGGAGTAATGGAGGAATGAGTATAATCTATCAAGAAAAGTGGATGAAATTCATGAAGTCCCTTTATGTGCAGCATTATACTGAGTTAGAATAAATGAAGAAATATAATTTTTTGTTATGAACTATATTATTTTAAAAAAAATATGGAAGGTTTCTTTTGTCCATTAATATTTTTTTCTTAATTTAGATCTTCAGGTTGTAAATGTGAAGTTCTTTGTACTAGGATTGCAGGTTTTGTATCAAGAGACTATTATCTATAGTCTAGGAAATGGATGTTGATTAACTATTTCAAGAATGAGAGAAGAGAATAAAAATATTAATCATTTTTATTTATGATATAAAACAATCTTTCATAATATTGAACCATAGCTAAAGAACTAAGAAGGAACTAGGAAAGGGATTACAAACCCTATTGTAAGCTGACTAAGATTGAAGGAGGAAAGAAGGTAGATGATAGTAGAGTCATAAGTGTAAACATTTTGAAAATAATATTTATAGGTAATATTTTATTAATCTATTGGTAATATTTTTTATATTAACTCAAGAAAGGGAAAAATCACTGCTTAAGTTTCTAAACCCCATTGAATAGTATATTAACCTTGTTGTAGCAGCTGATTGATGGAGTATCTATTTTGGAGAAAGAAGGAGATAATATTTCAAGAGGTTATTGATTAAAATAATGTGGGAAGATGATTTTAATGATAATTATTAAAGACAATGAAACCTCAAATGGAGATAGATAGATACAGACCCTCCTTATTGCATTGTTATTTAAGGATTATAAGACCTTTGAAGAGAAACCATATAACTAGTGAGCTCTTAGGTTCTAGAAGCATTGGTAGGATCATTAAGTAGTATTTAAGTGAATAACAACCTTATTTTTTATGATAATTTGTTGTTGTTTATCTAATAGGGTTCCATACTTGAAGAATTCTTATTTCCTATACAGAAGATTTCCAGAAAATAAAAATGTTCTCCAAGGAGGAAACAAACATTGTAAGAAGAGTTTTAAGATAAAAATTAGCATATAGAAGAAGTAAAGCTTAAAATATCCACTATATTTAACTCAGGTCCTATTGAAATATTTTGGACCCCTATTCAACCATTATAACCCTATGTGTAACTGGTTGGGGAGTTAGAGAATACTGTAAGGAACAAAATATTATTATTATTATTGATTTATATCACGTTTATAAGAGAACATAATTATTATTGATTTATATCACGTTTATAAGGTGAAATTTTTTTAGATAGTGTGCATGAACAATCTTGGAGTGTTTATAGTGAAACTCAGTTAAATTAAACCCCTACATAGTCATGAAAGTATGCATGATTGACAATGTTTTCATTAGTATACACATACAAAGGTTTAAACAAGGTGTCTATCTTATATTAAAAATTTAATAAGCTCAAAATATAACTTTTTAATGTGGATTGACCTCTTGAATCACTATAAAACTCTAGATATTGAAATTTGAAAGGCCATAGGTTTGAATAGTGAATGAAAACCCTAGAACTAGGGTTTAGGTTGTTGTGAGAGATTTATCCAATAAATAATTATATTTTTTTTATATTTTTTACCCTAAGTATTTTTTAATATTAAAATTTTTATTTTGAGTGTATGGGTACGTAACTATATGGATATTGGCAACTAAGTGTAAAAAAGGCTTGAATGAGGCCTAATGTGTAAGGTTTAAAAATGAGAAATGGGTATAAATGCATAATGAGACTAATAAAACATGAAATAAGGGGGATATGGACAGTTTAAGACTAAATATGATCTCAAATATTCAAACAATTCTTGTATTTCGACAAACCAAAGGAAAACATAAAACATGACTATAAGTATGAGTAAAGCATTTTGATATTATGGTAGACAGGGAGTGGATCAGTGTGATTCAACCTTTTTAAGGAATAATAAAATTAATATGAGAGTATTAAATATTATCTATGATAAAAATTTAATTCCTTAAGTAGACAAATAAGGTTTAACCCTTGAAGGTTATGGGTACTTACCTAGTGAAAAACCATAGAAGGTAAATGTTATGTTTGTCAAAGAAAGAATGATAGTTTGTAAAAAAAGTGAATGTAACTATCAAAAATTTATGTTAATTTCATCAAGGAATGTTTAAAAATATACAACACATAGGGATCAATAAAATAATATAGATGAGAAAGAATTCCAAGCAAGAGGAACATTGTTGAAGCTATAGCAAATTAAAGGAGGTATGACATGATAGAGAGATATTTTCCAATACAAAAGGCATATGTTGATGTTTTATAGGAATTATCACCATAGGTATACATCATTTGGTATTATATCTAGAAAGGTATGCTTGGGTAAAAATTGTGTATTAAATTCTTTATATTTTTGTTGATTTGAGATAAAGATAGCATGTTATGAGATGTGCATGAGAAGTAACCTCATAGGGTATTGAGGGCGAAGAGGAGGTTGAAAATTTTATCAGATAATTTTATAATAGAGGATATTAAGAGTGAAAAATATAAGAGAAGAGATATCCCACAAGTCCTTTGAGATGGACAAGAGCTAGTCAAGAAAAACGTTAGAAGAGATACAAAAGAGAACATTGAAGCTCCAAGAGGAGAAAAAGACTCCAAAAGAGAGTCAAGAGAGATAATAAGATATCCTAGGGAGAGGAATAAATAATAATAATGGTCCAAGAGAGGTATAATAGAAAATATTAAAATAATTTCTAAGAGAAAGGTCTAAATAGGCCAAGAAAGCAAAGAAGAAAGGAGGGGATAGATATAGAAAGAGAGATAAAAAAACATAAGAAGAGAATTGGGGTAGATATTTGAGAGGATTGAGATCATGATGAAGCTCATGGTAAGTCAATAAATCCAATGGATAGGTTGAAATTTTATAAGAAAGGTGAAGTGGCCAATAGAGTCACTTGTGAGAAGGCACAAGAAAGGTATCCTGAAAGATAAGAAGAAAAATGAGAAGACATCGCAAAAAGGTATGAGAAAGAACATGTTATGGAGTGAATAACAAGAAAGAGAGGTTGAGAATAGGTTTCTAATTTAGGATAACAACATGGAGAAATAAGTGTCAAGGAGAGCACAAAATAATAAAGATAAGAAGAGAAGGTAGACAATGTCTATGACAAAGGCATTCAAAGAGAATATGTAGTCTCTCATTTTGTATGAAAATGTTGATTTTGAGTTTTTGTTTTTAGGTGTGAAGAATAATTTTTTGAATGAAAAGCATGAGGCCTTAAATTTGGTGAAGCATGGGCCAAAAATAACACCCATCAAGTGGCAAGATAATGATAAAGAGAAATAACCTTGTGAAGAAGATAATTCAATAGATATTAAAGATATATTAAATGCTAAAATTGATGAGAAAGATGAATTATATGATGCATTGCCATGTATATCAGCTGAAACAAAGGAGATGTTGCACCGAGAATACAATAAGATCACCTAAGAAGACTTTAAGGTCATTCAAGAAGACATGAAAGAATATATAATCTTGAAACAATTGCCATTGGAGCTAAATGAATGTTTAAATGTTGAATTTGATTGCATAAATGAAGAGGGTAAGAATTATATCAAGTTGAAAGAAAACGTGATATATTTCAGCCCCAAAAAAGAAAACAATGGCATGGGTATGTATGGACTAAATGGCTTTAAAAAATAGGTGAAGAGAAGAATGAGTTGAATGTAAAACAAGAGATCAAACAAAGCAAGAGTATAGGTGGAAGACAAACACACATATGGACAAGAAATGAAAATGGCAAAGTACATCAAGATGGCATGATAGATAATAAAAAAATGAAGCATGAGAGTGATTCAAAACGAGGCAAATGACAGCCCAAGAAGATATAAGATATAAATTGGGGTGTGAAAAGCAAGACAAGAGTACAAGAGAATCAAGTTGCAAGTGTACTCCAAGAAAGAATGAAAATTGAAGAAGATGACTATCCCACAAAGCAAGCAAGAGAAGAAGAGTAAGAAAATCAAGTGAAATAACTGAAGTTACATCCATATGAATGCATAGAGGATAAGTGTCTAATATATTTATTTTTATATTTTATACATGATGATTCATTTGAAGTTGAATCTAATCATGAAGACATTTTGTATATGGAAACTATTGTATTGTTGGATGAGTGTGTTGCATGGAAATATGAGGAAGAAGCACCTAAAAGAGTGTTTAAAAAGAATTATGTACAACATTATGAGCTTGATAATACTCTAAGAAATGAGGAATTCCAGTGAGAAGATAAAGGACAAGCTACCCAAGATAATGAAGAACAAATGAAACCAAGGTTTGATGAAGCAAATGAAGGGATTGATGCATTAAAGTTATAAGAGGATTTGAGAATGTTGGAGGAAATTTCTAATAAATCAATGGAGAAAAAAATAGATGAATAAAAATAGGTGAAATTTAAGTAATAACTCCAAGAAAACTAAAGAGAGGAGCATCAAAGTGAAGCACAAAGAATTGTGTAAACAAAGATGCAATTATGCAAGCAAGGAAGTAAAGAAATGGAAAAGAAGGTGAGGAACACAATATGTAAAGTTAAATCTGAGCTTATATTTGATAAACATGTATATGAGATGTCAAATATTGGTCAAATAAAAGTATACTATGATGAGGATGAGTTGAATAATAAATCACTCTTGCAAAGAGTTCAAGGTGATGGGAAAATGCAAAAAATGGTGAAGAAGTTAAAATAAGAGGTAGAAAAAGTATATATATACAAGAATAAAAAAATGATGATATTCATGAGAAGCCATTAGTGTGAAAATAAGAACATGGTAGCATGAACACTAAGAAAGAACAACTAGATAACCAAAGATCAAGTGAAAAAAAGAGGAGACAAGCTATAAAGTAAGCATGAGGAAAGAGAATAAGGTATATTCAATTTTAGATAAGTATTATGGACACTAAAATTCATTGAAATAGGTGGTAGATGTGACACATAAGAAGGTGCAATATTTGAAACACTTTATGGAGCAAGGAGATGCATGGATAAGAAGATTAGATAAAGCTACAAGGAAGAAATGCGAGCATTTAGAAAAGATAAAGGAGAAATCAAGGATTACCAGTAGTCATGCAAGTGTGAAGGACCCTAAAAACATAAATTGTAAGGTAAGGAAAAAGATTAGTGGCTCAAGGTTTTTCTCCCTCCTGTGGAGTATGATGCAGGATCATCAAGCTTAAATGTTGTCAATTTCGTATTTGTCCCTAAAGACTCAAAATATGGTCATTATCGGGTGTTATAGCATGTTAAGAGACCTTTCAAGTTTAATTTCATGTGTATGAGGTCATATGGGGTCTCTATAAGTCATACGTTGAGTTTTGAATATGTTTGGATTTTTCGCTCAAAAACCATTATTTTGAAAATTTAAATATTCAAATATCTTTAGAAGGTTTATTGGAATTTTTGAAATGTATATATGATTTAAGTGGGTTTTATGAGTCCAAAGAGGTTTTGAAAGGGGCCATTGTATGTTATATGTGTCTAACCCCTAAAATGGAAGTCATGTTTTGTATAGTCACTAACTAGTCATATGCTAGATTGACAATTTGGTAGTTATGCTTTGTAACGACTTCTGTAAACCTACGTAGAAATAAAAAAAAGGAGAAACTAAGAGAGATAATTTGACATATAAGAGAGGGTAAATGGCTCCAAAAAGAATAAAATAGGGAGAAATGGAGGAATGGGTATAACCTCTCAAGAAAAGTGGATGAAATTCATCAAGTCCCTTTATGTGCAGCATTGTAATGAGTTGGAATTAATGAAGAAATAAATTTTTTTTTTATGAACTCTGATATTTAAAAACATATATGGGATGTTTCTTGTGTTCATTAATCTTGTTTTTCATGAGTTAGATCATTAGGCCATGCATGTGAAGTTAGTTGTACTAGGATTGTAAGTTTTCTATCTAGAGAATATTATTTATAGTGTAGGAAATGGATGTTGATTACGTATTTCAAGAATTGGAGAAGATTATAACACTATTAAACATTTTTAGTGTTGATATAAAAAAATATTTCATAAGATTGAATCATAGGTAAATAACTAAGAAAGAACTAGGAAAAGGATTACATACGCTATTGTAAGCTGACCAAGATTGAAGGAGGAAGGAAGGTGGTTGATAGCAGAGTCTTGAGTACAAACATGTTGGAATAAATATGAATAGGTAATATTTTATTAATCTATTTGTAACAGTTGTTGTATTAACTCAAGAAAGGGTAAAATGAATGCATAAGTGTTTAAACCCCATTACACAGTATATAAACCTTGTTGTAGTAACTGATTGAAGGGGTATCTATTTTGGAGAAATAAGTAGCTGATATTATAGGAGGTTATTTAGGTAAATAACTTGGGAAGATGACCTTAATGATAAGTTTTTAAGAGAGGTAGACCTCAAATGGAGATAGACAGATACAATCCCTCCCCATTGAATTATTATTTTAGGATTATAAGACTACCCTTTGAAAATAAACCATATAACTAGTGAGATATTAGGTTATAGAATATTTTTTAGGATCATTAAGGATTATTTAAGTTAATAACAACCTTATTTTGTTTGGGACTTTATCTTTGTTTATCTAACAGGGTTGCAGACTTGAAGAAATCTTGTATTTTACACATAGGATTTCAATAAACTACAAATATTTTCCAAGTAGGAAACAAACATTGTAATACAAGTGTTAAGATAAAAAATTACTTATAAGAGATTTAAATCTTGAAATACCCACTATATTTAACTCATGTCTTGTTGAATTATTTTAGACCCTTGTTCAACCATTATAACCCTGTGTGCATCTAGTTAGGGAGTTATAGAATATTGTAAGGAACAAAATGGGGGAGAGAACATAATGATAATTTATTTATATCATGTTTATAAGTTTAAAAAATGTTGGATAGTGTGCATGAACAATCTTGGAGTGTTTATAGCAAAACACATTTAAAGTAAACCCATGCACAGTCATGAAAGTATGCACAATTGACTGTGTTTTTGTTATTTTACACATAAGATGGTTTAGAAAAGGTGTATATATTATATGAAAAGTTTAATAAGCTCAAAATAGAACTTTAAAAAGTGTATTTACCTCTTCAATCACTATAAAACTCTCAATATTGAATTTTTATAGGCTATAGGTTTGAATAGTGTATGAAAACCCTAGAACTAGGGTTTAGGTTGTTATGAGATATTTTTACAATAAAAATTTATAAAATTTTGTATATTTATTCCCCTAAGTATTATTTAATGTTTAAAAGTTTATTCGGAGTGTATGGATACATAATTTTATAGATATTGTCAATTGAGTGTAAACATGGCTTGAATGAGTCCTAATGAGTAAGGTTTAAAGATGAGAAAGGGGTCTAAAGGCATAATGATAATAATAAAATTTTAAATAAGGGGTATATAGATAGGGGAAGACTAAATATGATATCATATCTTCAAATAATTTTTGTATTTTTACAAACCAAATGAAAAACCTAAAACAGGGCTATAAGCATGATTAAAGCATTTTGATCTTATGGTACAAAGGGAGTGGATTAGTGTGACTAAACCTTATCAAGGACTTAGCCAAGTAATATGAGATTATTAAAGATTATCTAGGAAATAAAATTATGTCCTTAATTAGACAAATAAGGTTTGACCCTTGAAAGTTATGGGTGCTTACCTAGTGAAAAACCATATAAGGTAAAGGTCAAGTTTTTCAAAGAATGAATGATAGAGGGTAAAATAATGAATGTAAATATATAAAATTTAGGTTAATGTCATCAAGGAATGTTTAAAAATGTATCAAAAATAATGATAAGGAAAAGACTATAGATGATACCAAAGCCCAAGATAGACGAACAAGGTTGAATCTAGAGAAAATTAAAGGAGGCATGACATGATAGAGAGATATTTTCCAAGACCAAAGATATATGTTGATGTTATATGGGACTTCTCCCCATAGCTATGAATCATATTTTTAGTTGCTTATTTTTAAGGGGTTGTTTTGGTCTATCTTATGATGTAATTTGTGGCTATGAGTATCCACTTATGGCCCATACTAGATATGTGTTTGATCATCCCAATGAAATTTAAGCCCTAATGTGTGAAAGGATCATAAGTCATAATGAGGTTCAAAATCATGACGAATTCTTTCACTTGCCTATAAAAAACTGGCATTCCTAGCATTTTTTATGGCTTGATAGCAATATAAAAATAAGGTTTTCTATTAGTATCCAACATGCATGATTTTGGTTGTAGTTTATTTTACTAAGAAATGTTCACCTAGAGAGGTAAAGTGCATATCTTGTAGGATTTTTAAAACTTCAAGGTCGTCAACACATCTAAATAGATCCCTATTGAAGTTCCTTTTGAAAAGGATTTCCTAGAATAGTGTATAACTAACTCCTTAAAACCTATAGAATCTCATGTTGTGTGTAGGGAGGCTATTCAGATATCAACTAGTTTGCATAAAGTGATTTATATCATCAACCTAGGACCCAAAAGTTTCATACTAACTCATTATAACTATTTCTCATGTATTCTACTCATCTATTGGGGCATCCATATATTGGTCCAAATACTTTTAAATTCCTCTCACTTGGATTACCTTGGTTGGTTTGAATTTGATATCCTATTCCACGATCTTAGTTATTAAATTGGATTTTATTTTGGTGATTTATCCCTCTATGATGTATTATTTGACATTGGAATTCACCACATATATCATTACATTTATTTATACCACTAGGTGTCTAAATTTATTGAGACGTTTAACAATGGTAAAAGCCTACTTCTCAATGAAATTATACTTAGTCTCATATCCACTTAGGGTTCTAGAATATAAGGCAATAAAATATTCACCTTTGCATTCATCTTGCTTCTAAGTTACTACAGCTACCAAGTTATGTTCACTCCCATAAACATACATGACAAAATCTTTGGAGAAGTCAGGATTCACTAGCACAAGAGTAGTAGATATGGATTATTTGATGTTCTCAAACACTATTCTTTGTTTAGTGGTTAATTTGAAGGTCTTGTATTTTCTCAACATCAATGTTATTGGCCATACTATCCTTGTGAAGTCAGATATGAATCAACTAACAAATTTGATCTTCCCTAGGAAAGACTAGACTCTTTTCTTGTTAGCTAATAAGGTTAATTCATTAATGTCCTTCACTCTATTGAGATCAATAGAGATGCCTTATTTGGATACCACATATCCTAGTATCTTACCTTACAAGGTGACAAAGATGCATATTTTGAGGTTAACGAATACCTAGAACTTTTGAAATTTTTGAAAGAACTTCTCCAAATGATCAAAATTATCTTCCCTTTTTCTAGGAGAACATTGTCAGATCATCTTGATATATGGGGATGATTTTGTTAATCATTCCCTTAAAATCTATATCCATGGTTCAATGGAAAGTATCTCCTACATTAGAGAGGCTAAAAGTCATTTTAGCATATGTGAAGGTTCCCCACTTTGTAGTGAATGTGGTTTTATGTTGATCCTCCTCATTAACCCATACCTAGTTATAACTTGAGAACCCATCAAGTAGGTAGAACATTTATACACTTGCTACTATTTATAGGATCTGTTCCATTGAAAGAAGGTGATAATGATCTTTTAGAGATGCTTTGTTCAAGTCTTTCAAGTCTACTCATAGCCTAATTTATCCATTCTTCTTTCTTAATGGAACTAGGTTTGATACCCAAGTTGAATGCTTAGTTAGGTATATAATCCTTGAGTCGATAAACTTATTTATTTCTTGAGCAATGAGAGACTCAATATTTAGGTTTACTAGCCTTTTATTTTTATAGATAGGCTTGGATGCTTTAATCGCATGTATGTTGTGGTGGATCACCTTGCAATCATATCCCTTCAGGTCATCATAGGTCCAAGTTATAACCCCTTCATAATTTTTATAGAAGGATACTAATTGATCCTTATCCTTTTTGGAAACTTCCTTCCCTACCTTAAATTTTATTCTATCTCCTGCATCAATCTTGGATAAGTAAATTTTTTTTGTGACAAATTTTCTTTTATCATTCCTTACATCATTAGAATCAAATATATTTTCTAGTTTGATTAGTCCCTTTGGATGTTTATTGGATTTTAGTTGTATGGTTTGATCTATGTAGATTTCTTTGATATTTTTCTATAGTTGATCTATAAATTTGTATGATTTGTGAAGAAACATGACAATTTGGACATCACTCTCAAATACCTATGTGTTTTTATCATATATGGGATAGTGGGTCTGATAAACACTTGTAATGTTTATTTAATGGTTAACAAATCAATTACCAGATAAAACTAGGATAAAATTAGTACCAGTATGTCTACCTTAGTACTCATGGATCTAGGAATGATTTTAATATTAAATGATTCAAATGACTCAATCAAATCCCATATTTGATGATAGTAAGACCTCATGCAAACATTTTTTTATAGTTTCAACTCCTCCTACTTGCTTTACTACTAGTTTAAAATCCTTGAACACTTTTAACTACTTCATGTCCATGCACTCAATAAGGCTAAGGACATAGACTAAGGCTTCATACCCAAATTCATTATAATTTTATACAAACTCAAAGTGAAATAATCTAAGGGTCTCTTTTTTAAATGGAGACACCAATTGGATACCAGTTGTAAAGATGATTTTGCATTTAACACCATCAAAATATAAAGTCCAAAAGTTGGACTCATTTTTGGGTTTTTTTCTTTGATCCTTTCATTTCTTCATGACATTAGGGGCGGATTGATCATCATTTATTACATGTCTTGAGGCTAGTGGCGTCAAAGTTTGTGAAAGGATCATTCTCAATGAATTTATTTAGGAAGACCTCTTCCTCTAGGCTTCTATTATCTACCACTCTTTATTCCTTAAACATTTATATAGAATACATTTTTTTATTAGAGGAATAAGTTTTCACTATTTTGAAATTCATCATAACATCATTAACTATGTGCTCCCAATGTACCATCTTGGATAACACCTTTAATTTTGAGCCATATTTGATTCTTAGGATTAATTGAGACCAATCCAAAGATAAATGTCCACCTATCTTGGCTGTGAAATGTCTTGACAAACATAAGCCAAAGACTGGTAGAATATCTATTACCATAAATTATTAGGAGACTATAATACTAGGACAAGAATACAAAGTTATGGGAAAGGCCCTAATAAAAACTATGGTCTAAAATTTATTCTTGTCTAACTATACTACCGCTTTATATAAATGATCATATTGAATTTTTAGTACATCTACAATATTTTTTGGCATTATTGTGGTGTTGGTGATAGAATAAATCATATAATAGTGAAAAACATTGTTCCCCATAATGAGATTTAAATAAGAAAGGGTGGGTTTTGTTTTCGTTACCCCTACTTTAGAGTTGATGAACATAGATGGTCATGGGGTTATGTATTACTATTAGCTTCATTTCCCTTGGTTTGTACTATATATATAGCTAAGTTACCTCATACAGGATTATATTGGTTTTCTAATGCTTTTCATAGTAGAGATTTTTGCTCAGGGATAGACAAGACATTCTAGAGAGAAACATTGGATGGGGCCTTCTTCAGTTGACCCACCACATTAAATGACTTGAGGTTATACTTTAGGGTGATTTACCCTAATATGTGTTATTTAACCCTAATTTTGATATGTTATTGGATATGGTTGGGGTCTTAAAAGTTTCTTTTAAATCACTTGAGGCATTGTTAAAGCCTCTGGGGTCTCGACCAATTTCTTCTTGGATCAAGTATGGTATTCTTATTGGACTTGTGAGGCTTTCAAGATGGGAATATTTCTTGTATAAACTACATCTTCACCTTCCACCTAAGAGAAAAGTACATGTTATGAGTCTATCTCTTCCTAAATTTGATCCATTATGATAATATTTTCAATGCTTGAGGACTAGTATCTGTAAAGAGCTAAATTAGGTGCATTCTTTTGTCTTCATTACTTTTCCACCTTTTATTGTAGATTATCTATTAATAAATTTTGGGGTGTACATGAATCATTACATAAGAAGCACCATAGATTTTATTCATCCACCGATTTGTTTTTGTCAATAACTAATTCTCTACATGAGTTTGGTAGGATTGTTTGTAAAATATCAAGGACCAAGATTATTTGATTTGTAAGTCACACCTGATGATTCAACCTCTGACCTCACTAGTACTAGTTATGTTAATACAACACTCTTTCTCCTTGGTAATTTTATAAAGGGGTTTTAGGGGCATAGGTTTCTACCTCCTAAGGTTTATGATCTCATTTGAAAATTTATACATGATGCTCTTCATGTCATTCATCTTCATAGTTAGTGTAGATGAAGTAGGTGCACTCATTTGAGCACTTAGATATACATGCATGGAAGGATATTCTAGTAAGGTACTTGGGACTTCTTCCTATGGTGAAATTAAAAGTAGCGGGAATATAGGCATTGATAGTTATAGGGGAGTTTCCTAGTATCTATCAAAATATTTTCTTCTCTAGTTACTAATTTATATGCATGCAAAATTGCATAGCCCCTAAAGGATTAAATTATAATAATTATGTCTGTTGAAGGATTTAAGTTAAAATACAATGGCCATACCCATGGGTGGTCTAACCACTATTAGGACTCTTTACCAGGTCTTATTAAACATAATATTAAAATTGATGATAGCCTCTTATGGGGACCTTTTAATTTTTATTATCTACTATAGGAGAGATAATTTATCTCTTTTTTTATTAAATCAGTCAAAGAATAGGTTACATAGTTCATTCTAGGTGGTAATGAATCTAGATGGTAAGGACCAATACAAGTCAATAACTCATCCTTTGAAGGAGGTATAAATTATCCTTAAGGATATGTTTTGCTTTATAACATAATGCACTGTAAAAAAACATTGGTAACATCCTAAAGATGTTCTGCCACACTTTTGAAATCCTCCCCTATGAGTTTAAGGAATGTCTTTAAGGAATTAACTAGAATATGATCACTCATAGTGGGGGATATTAGATGGATGAGTGGGATACAAATATTCCATGATAAAAATTTCCTTGGTATTCCTTAGATATCTATCTATAGTGGTTGTTTTGTCGTGATAGACCCTATGATCCTTAAGTAATTAACAACTACTAGAGGTGGTAATATTAAGATTAGATTTTGCATTTTTAGTGACATTGTGATGGGTCTTTGGATCATAACTTCTAAATTCTAGTCATGTATAACATTCCCACCAAGCATTCTAGAAAAGGGAATTATTTATGCCTAAAAAATTCATTCTTAACAAACAGTTTCCTATGGGAAGCTTTACAAACATGGAACTCAAAATTCATTCTGTGAAGTGACCTCTTGGATTTTAGAAGATATATTTTTAAATTAATTAGGGAGGAAAATGGGAAAGAGGAAATGCAAACAAAAATAAAACTATCTAAGATGATGCACCATAATTATTAATTTATCTATTCTTAATATTACATAAAATAACTTAAACTATTAAAGCATTATAGATGATTTAAAAGAGCATACACATAATCTAAATCCTATAATATAAATAAAATCTAATACTATAGAATCATAGAATAGAAATAATAGACAATACTTAATTCCATATAATTAGACATAGAACATCATATCCTGTTCATTATTGGGTAGAGAACAAAATACAAAAGTTCCAAAGACATAATATAGACTATTCAATCCTTCTCATGAGGGGCACTTGTTAAGGTCTTGAAATGAAAAATAAAAACTATTTCTATTCCTATTCCTATTCAAAAATAAAACTATTATAATAGATATTCCCGCTAATAATAGTGATTAAAATTATTTCCATTATCTAATTCCCAACCCCTTCATAAGAGAGAAACCCAAAATATATAAGCACAATAGCCTCATAAGGAAATGGAACACAGAACCTTGGACTCGTACTCATGATGAGACATTACAACTAAAAAGATGATATTTATCTCATGAGGGTAGATTGTCTTCAAATCTTGGATATGACATAACCTTAATGCCTCATGATTCTGATGATGCTTAGAAGAATTACTATCATGATCCATGTCTCTAAATTGTCTCTAGAATTCTTGTTGGAAATAGGGCCCAATTCTCTCGACTAATGGCATAACTCAAATATTTGACATAAAAACATTGCCATAGATAAACATCAATATGCCACATTGAAGGATTGATTATTTCTAGTCATATGTGCATAGTGGGCCCTACCTATTATTTGATCAGCCAATAATGCACCTTAATGCATTTATAAAAAAATACCTTCACTCTCAAGGACTATTGTGGTGACATGTGGTGAGTTGAAACTACTCTTAGGGAAGCTGAGAATTCTATTACAAAGAATGAGCATGGTGGTGCCATGTGGAACTAGTGAAAGGATCTGAGAATTAGACAAAAATAAAGGGGGAACCCAAGAAAGAGGAGGTTGATACTAATCTACCAAACATGCCAAACACATCCGTAATGGAAAGATAACTTCCCAAAATCTTCAAAACATGGATTTTATCTATAATATCCAAGTTAAATCGCTTCATACAAGGTAATCTGACTTATGATGCACTAATTCCTATGAAATTAATTATGAGATAGGTATATCAGTTACATGGATTTTTAGAGAATATCATTTTTTATCAAGATCTGAGGATGATATATAGGTTTTTGTTGAGTTCAAATTAATATTTGGACACATAATTGAATTTTAGTGGAGCATATCATATAGAAATGGTTGGTCAAATAGAGAGGGTAAACTAAGTTCTATAAGATCTTTTTTTAATGTATTTAATAGATCAACAATATAGGTGGGAAGATTATCTTCTACTAGTAACATTTGATTGTTATAACTCTTACCAATTAGCTTTAAAGATGGCTCCATTTGAAGCATTATCTAGAAGGAGGTGTTAAACAACAATCTCTTGGGATAATATTGAAGATAGGGTGGTCTTTAGTCCTGAGATGCTTATAAAAATGGAGGAGAAAGTCAAGGTAATCAGATAAAGGTTGGTTGAAGCCATTGATAGATAGAAAAGTTATGTTGGACTCAAAAGGATAACAAGATAGTTTTCTAGTGGTGATAAAGTATTTATAAGTGTTAAGCCTCACAAGATCTCAATTAAGTTTTGTAAATTAGTGAAGCCTTCAACCAAATATATGGGACCCTTCGATGTCTTGGAAGTGATCAATCATATTGTGTATAGGCTTTCCTTTCCACCAACTATATCTCTCTTACATAATGTTTTTCATATGTCTTATTTTAAAATTTATGAATTTTATCCTTCTTATGTATTAGATTGGAATGCTTGAGAGGTTTTATATCCCTGGGTGGTCATCGTAGAACCAATCAAAATAATTTACGCTCACAAACTTAGTTTGTGTAATAGGAAAGTGTCACAATGCAATATTTACTAGGGCCAATATTATGAGGATAGTGCCACTTGGGTGGTCTATGATGAGTTCTATAGGTTGTTTTCACATTTATTTATTTATACAATCTACAATTGTTGATTTATTTTCTATTATGTACTATTTGATTTTAGAAATTTAGTTTAAAATAAATGTCATCAGGACGATGATCAATTTTATGGTGGAAGGATGTTACATCTTGATTTCTTCACTCAATATTATCTATTATTAAAAATATATTAATGGAGTTAATGATGGTCTAATTATTGATGTAGAAAACTATTTTCATTTATATTGATGTATGGATAGACACATAATTGTTATTTTTATGACTCATTACTTGATTTGTTAGTTGTACATGAATTTCATATGCATGTGTATTATGCTTATTTAGTATTATTATGATTTAACAACATTTATATTGATTATAATTGTTATAGGATAACTACAATTTGCATTTGTGATGTGGATGCAGTAGAAAGTCCGCTCTCTAAATAGATATGGATGGAAAGTATCATCAAGGAGGGTATTTTAGATTAATACATTTGAGGTGTAGAGATTTGAAAATGAACCAAATACACACCATGTAGTTCGTTAATGCATAATTTATTAAATTTTATTATGTTTTATTAATTTGTGTTTGGTCATGATTGATATGGTTTAGATCAATGTTTAGATGTTATTTATTCTTAATTATAGTTGTGACTATTTTCTATGATTATAATGCGGTTGCCATTATGGATTGTTTCAATTTATATACATTATTTTGATAACTATAATTTTATTGATTGTATAACCCCTTATAGACATGTACCTACAACATTCAATAGAAAATTATTGTTATAATATATATATATATATATATATATATATATATATATATATGGAAAATAAATGAATTACATTATTGATCATATAACAAAAATATTCTATTTAACTCTCTCTAATATAGACCTAAGGTGGTACCTGGGTTGACTTAGTTCCTAATTACCTAATGGTTATCTAGGTATGAAGTCTTGATTGTTTAATGTTTAATGGTTAGGAATTTAAGTCTTATTAAAACATAATTATTATGTTTATCAACATATTATGATTTCAAACCTAATTTTAGTATCTATCATTTAGTTTAATCTTTGTTTCTCAAACCATGTACTTGATGGCTAGGGTTTGACTATGATTTGGAAGGAAATAGTGAGGAGATTGTGATTATGGTAGTTGAGATTTGAGATGTGGGAGTCATGATAGAAATTTATAGTATAATGGTGAGTCATTATTTGATTAATTATGGAAGAATAGGTTGCCATGATATTATGATTTTTTAAAATTCATGTACTTGACTACAAAAATAATAAAAGAGGATAGAGCTTATGGATTTTACATAGCATTCAAGGTCTAAAGAGAAGAAGAAAATTAAATAAAGGGAATTTTATTCAAATAGAAAGGAATAAATACTAATTCAAGGCCACCATAAGGTAGGGTTTATTATTTGGATTTTCTCTAAAATTTTGTACTAAGGTTATAAAGTTAATGAATAAAATGTGTATGGGCTTTCTTCAAAAGAATGGTTGAATTGAAATTGTAAAACTCAAAAATATTAGGGATTGGACCCTATGGGAGGAATAATCCCACCATATAATCCAATCAATGATTTAATTAGTGTATAAACTAAAGGTGCAAGGTTAGGGTTTGATGATGAAATGAAACCATTGGACTGGATTATTTACATGGACATGTGTTTTGTTGTGTGGTTTATTTCTATGGATATATGTGTTATTTTAATTCTTCGTAAATGGTTGTGTGTTATGTTGTGTGATCCTAAATGGCCTAATTTTTTGAAACAACTCAAGACATTTTTTGGTTAGGGGGTTTGAATGCAATCTTTTTAATGATTATTTATTTTACTGTGTCTATATCTTAAAGCGGTTATGTGTCTATTTAAGATAGAAGGCCTAGGATATTCTTTTAGACTTTGGGATTTAAACTAGGTTCGTTGGATATGATTTGGATGAGTAATTATTTCATTC
>JARHVA010004097.1:917500-920000 GCA_037957365.1 Torreya grandis | reverse complement strand
TGTAATTATATTGAATCTGATACATTGATCATTATTTAAATAAATCATGACTAGTTTATTATGCAATGGTCATTTAGTTAAAGATAAATTAAATTATTTTATTTGGTAGATATCTAGTTTGAATAAAGTATTTTTTTAAAAAGAGTTAAACCTAGTAGAGTTCTAACATGAAATGTGTTTGTAGTCTATTCCAATATATTTTACCCATGTCCACCTAGAGTCACCCAAACAAGGATCCAATAGGATATTCACAATGCCCCTAATATGTTATAGTAAATGTGATAAAGTAAGTACAATTAAAAATGAGGGAAGGCAAGGCAATAAAAGGATATTAACATATATTATGTTTTATGATTTGATAAATCAAGCACAACATAAGATCATTTTAAAAATATAATAACATTCAACAAGTTTAGTTTTATGACTCGAATTTAGCCAAACATAGACACAAGAGTCTAAGGATAAAAAAAATATGGGTTAATTTTAGTGGCATAACGTAAAATTAAAAAATTGTAGAAAATGAAATTCTTATATACATCAGAGTAATTAAAGATGATTGAAATTACACCATAAAAATGATCAAAATAATAAAGTTAAATATATTCAACCCATAAAACATAGTATATATATTTTAAAAATAAACTCTTTGCAATAATAAATGAATAAAATAAATATAATTGGGAAAGGGGGAAAATTACATACTCAAAAATATTGACAAGTTCATTGAACATCCATAAATATTTCTCTATATTGTCAATTATCTTAACAAATGTTTATGTTTCCAATATTACTATGGCATTTTAAAATCACATTATAGTTCATTTATTATTAAATATACTATGTGATTACTTTATATCTATAATAAGATTATAAAATAGTATTTATAATAGAACTATATGGACCAAAGTCACAAATGTATTATAGATAATTCTTTAAATTTCAATAATGGAAACAATTAATGGAAATGACTTTAATTTTTTTTAAGATCAAATGCTATGAAATCGTAATTTTATATTTTACACTATGAAAAATATTAACTCTAATTCCAAAGTTTAATACTGGTTCACTACGAAATTATTGTCCTCAGGATTGCAATAGCTACAACAATGCTTGTATGTGAATTTTAACTTTGGTTGCATCTGTGGATAAATGGTAGACAAATAAATATAATTTCAATTCAATATTGGATATTATGAATTAAATTAAAATAAATGATCATTGTGGATTAATTTGATTGAATTCAAACTAAAATTAGTGGCCTTGAATTATTTTTCTTTTGATGACATCAATGAATCTTCATCATTCCTATCTCATGATCAAAGAGTCCCTTTTTACCTTTAGTGTTCACATTTTTTATATGTACTATTTGGATTTTGGGATTAATAGTAT
Source organism: Torreya grandis (assembly GCA_037957365.1). NCBI lineage: Eukaryota > Viridiplantae > Streptophyta > Pinopsida > Cupressales > Taxaceae > Torreya > Torreya grandis. The sequence continues at coordinate 918,611 of JARHVA010004097.1, read as the reverse complement.
TCATAATTATCTATTTTGGATCAATATATCCATATCCTTTTATCTTTATTCTAACTATTTAGAGTGAGACACATGGTTAGGTCCATGATTAACAAGATCTAAGGTCATATAAAGTAAATGTGAATATTTAGACTTAGACATATATTAAAGGAACCACAAACATAGGAAATATAAACATTATATTATTATAAAATAAATCTTAATATTTAAAACGTATCCATCTCTTTTTAACTTTATTCTAAATACTTAGAGTGAGACATGTGGTCAAGTCCACAAGATCTCAGGTGATATAGAGTAAATTTGAATATTTAAACTTAGACATATGATTTAGGTACCACTAACTTAGGAAATACAAAATTTATATTAATATAAAATAAATCTTAATATTTAAAACATGTTATATTATTTCATCAAGTATTTCATATTTAAAATTTTTATTTGTCAAGTGTTGGGAACTGATATTGTATAGTATAATATTAATTGTAACAACTTGGTTTCAAGCGATCTTTCTATTGGTTTCTCATACTCCTCAAATAAATATTAACTATGATAAAAGTGAAATCATGACTATTCATCAATATAAATTTTTTTCTTAATTCAAGTTGAAAATTTGAAATAGACATTTATTTATCTAATAAAACTATAATAAAATAAAACATGATATCACTATTCATATTGATTTTTTTCTAACAATGGTCGTAGATCTTAGACAATTGAATGCAAATTAAACTTTTATTATTTTGGATAGTTAATCTGGACACAATAAAAGTTTTGAAATGATATAATATCTAATATTATACATTTAGCCAAGCTATTTAACTATCATTTAATCGAAGAAAGTTTTGAAAAAAAAAAAACAAAAAAAACAAACAAACTTAAAAATAATCTAACTACTATAATCATAATCAACTAACCTAAAGTAACAACAACTTAAAATAAAATCAAGAGAGTAGGTTTTTAAAAATATAATAAAAAATTTATAGTTTCTAGTAAACATAAGATTTTTCTAGTTACCATTATAAAATGGGAAATAACATCCTTATATCCACTCGAAAATTCCATCAATTTTCTCATTTGAAAATCAAAACAATTCATGTATTCTATTCAACAT
>JARHVA010004097.1:907500-912500 GCA_037957365.1 Torreya grandis | reverse complement strand
GAGAGTTTGAAAATGGTGGTTTCGGTGGACATTTGTGAAGGATAAGATAATATATTTTATGGAGGAAAATTATTTTTCCAAAATATGAAGAGAGATGTGTCAAATTATGCTTAAAGATCAAAAATATGTCAAAATGTTAAATTCCATACATAGATTACAAGGTTGTACATGCCATTACCATTTTTGAGAGAACCATTGAAATATTTTAGTATAGATTTAGTGTTAGGATTAAAAAACATAAAAATAGGTAATTATTCAATTTATGTTCTTGTATACATGTTTCCTAAGATGATTCATTTTATTACATCTAAGAAAACTAGTTATTCTACTAGAGTTACAGAACTATTTTTTAGTGATGTTGTGAGATTACATGGTGTTCATAATACCATTACATCATATAGGGAGATAAATTTTCTACTTCAATTTTGGAGTATTTTATCAAATAGTATGGGAACTAAGCTACACTTTAGTAATTCATACCACCCACAAACATATGGATAGACAAAATATGTAAACAAGAGCTTGGTTTTTTTTCTTTTGAGATGCATAGTTGGAGAGAAGATCAAGCAATGGGACTTACCTTTACCACATGTTGCATTTAAATATAATAGTTTATTAAATATGCCAATAGTAAAACCACAACTCTATAATGTCTATGGGATAAATTCTATGGGTGTTTTATATTTGGTATAATTACCAATTGTTGAATGAGTTAGTGATGATGTAAAATTATTTCCATAACATATATAATAGTTTCAATGAGGACAAATCTAAAAGAAAGTAATGAGAAGTATAAATTATCAAAAAATGTAATAATAAGGTAAAAGTTATTTAAATAGTGATATTTAGGGATTTATTACTTTAGTAATAAATAATACCAACAACCATATACAACAAGTTGAAGTACAAGAAAATTGATTGGTGTGGAATTATGAATAAAATCAATGACAATGCTTATGAGGTGAGTTTACCACAAAATTTATATATATATGAAGTATTTAATGTTTCATATTATTTGATTATCAGGGATAATATGGTTAATGGGAAGATGACAAAGAAATAACTTTGAAGCAATAGGTACCATAGAAAAATAAAGAAAATATATCACAAGTTTTGGATAATAAGATGGTGCACACAAGGCAAGGAAGTTAGAATAGGTATTTGGTATAATGGGAAGGACAACAATAGGAAAAAAAAACCATGATTTCATAATGGGAGATGAAAAATATTGATAAGAATAAATGGTAGTATTTCAATTAGTACAACTCCTAGGAGATGACTTGTTTTGAACCAAAGGAGAATGACAAGAGACCCAACATTCATAGGCCATAACTTTTGATCTATAATTTTGTTAAAGATATTGTTTTTCACCAAAGTGACCACATAAATTTTTTTAATTCTTCCAAGTCCCACTCTATCTATTTAGGGTCATTTTCATAAATTTTTAGAGCCATACTTGACCATATGAGGGTGTAAAAACATATTTTAATATTTTTTCAAAAATTTTCTATTTTTATAAATAACATATTTGTGGATCAAAACATGAAATTTAGTTTAAATTATTACATTAAGTTAATTTTCATGTTTATATTATATGTGGATATTTTTAGTCCCATTTGAGCTTGCATGCAAAAATTACTAAAAGTAGTAGTTGAAAATTGTTAGAAGATGAAAGTTACTAAAAATAGCAATTTTCTAAAAATTACATGGGTTATTTAGCTTCAGATATATTTTAACTAATTTATATTTTTAATTATGCACGTAAACTCTAATTTTGAGTTGAGATTTATTTAAATAATCTATTATAACATTTTACTCATTCAATGAGAATTGACATAGAAGTTTGCTTTTACATAATTTCTAAGTTTTATGCATATTTATATTTATCTTAGCTAGTCTATGTTTTCATCACTTAGTATACCATTCATTTATATTTATTTGGTTTACTTGATTTTATTTAGTAATGAAATATGAGTTTTAGGTTATCACCAACAATGTTGGTTTGATTTATGGATTCCATGAGGAACCATAGTAGATGTGTCATTGGGTTGTCTTCCCCTCACACTTACATGGCATTATAAATGAATGCTACAAAGAAAAGACCCATGGATGGTCATTTTTTCAATGTGTTTTACATTTATAACTTAGACTATATTGTGTTTTTGCATTCTATTTATCTTTTTATTAGTTGTATTATTTTTGGAAAACCTTAATCCTCTAGTGGAATAATATTATTTCTTAGACCTTTCTCTTAATGATTTTATTTCATTAAGATTCTATTCAATGAACTATTTAAATCTCACATATGGCAGATGTGGTGGTAAGTGTGACTAATGGTGGGCTCATATTACACTCCCATTTTTAATTAATTGGATTGTGGAGTTTTTAGTTAAAGTGATTGGGTTTTGTTGTTGCCTTGTTCGTGATGGATATATTAGCATATTCATCACTTTGGATATTCACTTGGATATTAAAATTATATTACTAATTTCTTGAGTTGACATTTGTACATGATTGTGCTAATGATATTATTATAAACTATAATAATATTGTATACATTCTATTCCTAATGAGATATGTAATTAAAAAATCTTGGAATTTAGTTAATTTTTGTGTAATATTAAGTTTATTCACCATGTATATCAGTTTTAAAACTTGTTTCTCTTATGTTCTACTTAGAACTGCATCAATTAGAACTCTAATTAATAGTTTTGATTAATTATGTTAGTAGTCTAGTCCTTCTCAAATTAAATGACTCGAGGTGATACTTTGGGGTCCTTTGCTATGTGTTATTTCAACCTAATTTTGATATGTTAGTGGTGATGGTTGGGGTCTTAAAATTTTATTTTAAATCACTTTAGGCCTTGTTAAAGCATTTAGGGTCTTGACTTGTTTCTTCTTGGATCAAGTGTGGTAGTCTGATTAGACTTATGAGGCTTCCAAGATGGGGATCTCTCTTGCATAAACTATATTTTCACCTTCCACCTAAGATAAAAGTGTATGTTATGAGGATATCTCTTCCTAAATTTGAGCCATTATGATAATATTTTCAATGCTTGGGGACTAGTATCTTTAAGGAGTTAGATTAGGTACATTCCCTTGTCTTCATTATTTATCCACCTTTTATTATAGATTACCTCTTGGGATGTTTTGGGGTGTACATACATTTTTACATAAGAAACACCATAATTTTGAGTCATGTACCAATTTATTTTTGCCAACAACTAATCCTCTACATGAGTTTGGTAGGACTATTTGCAAAAGATCAAGGACTAAGATGATTTGATTTGTAGGTTGCCCCTGATGATTCAGTCTCTAACCTCCTTAGTACTAATTATGCTAATACAACACTCTTTCACTTTTGTAATTTTATAAAGGGGTTTTAGGGGAATAACTTGCTACCTCTTAAGGTTTATAATATGATTTGAGAATTGCTATAAGATGCTCTTCATAGTTAGAGTAGATGAAATAGGTGCACTCATTTGTACACCTAGATATACATACATGAAAGGAGATTCTAGAAAGGTACTTGGGACTTCTTCCTATGGTGAAATTAATAGTAGTGGGCATATAGTCATTAATAGTTATAGGGGGAGTTTTCTAGCATCTATCAAAATATTTTCTTCTCTGATTGCTAATTTATATGCATGTGAAAACATCTAGCCTTTAAGGGATTGAATCAAAATAATTATGTCTAAGTTGAAGGCTTTAAATTAAAATATAATAATCATACCCATGGGTAGTCGAGCCACTATCATGATTCTTTACCAACTCTTATTTAACATAGTATTAAAATTGATGATAGCCTCTTGTGGGGATCTTTTAATAGTTATTAGCTACTATAGGAGAGATAATTGGTCTCCTTTTTCATTAAATTAGTCAAATCATAGGTTGCATATTTTATCTCAACTGCCAATGAATCTAGATGGTAAAGACCAATAAAAGTCAATAGCTCATCTTTTGAAGGAGGTAGGTAGTATCCTTAAGGCTATGTTTTTCTCTATAACATAATGCATGGTAAAAAATATTTTGTAACATCCTAAAGATGTTCTATCACACTTTTGAAATCCTCCCCTATGATTTTAAGGAGTGTCTTAAAGGCATTAATTGGAATAGGATCCCATGTAGTGGGGGCTATTGGATGGATAAGTGGCATACCACTATTCCATGACACAAATTTCCTTGGTACTCCTTAGATAGCTATCTATTGTGGTTGTTGTGTTGTGATATACCCTATGGTCCTTTGACAAGTTACAAATACTAGAGGTGATAATATTAAGAATGGATTCTACATTCTTAATGACATTGTGATGGGTATTTGGCTCATGAATTCTATCTTCTAGTTAGGTATAATATTCCCACTAGGCATGCTATAAAAGGGAGATATTGATGCCTAAAACTTTCATTCTTGACAAAGAATTTCCTATGGGAAGATTTAAAAACAAGGAACTATAAATTCAATCTATGGAGTGACCTTGAGGATTTTATAAGCTAGTTCTTTGAATTAATTAGGCAAGAAAGGGGGAAAAAGTAAATTCAAATAAAAATAAAATAAAACTATCTAAGGTGATGCACCATGAATATTAATGTATCTATTCTTAATATTACATAAAATAACTTGAATTATTAAAGCATTACAGATGATCTAAAAGAGCATACACATAATTTAAATCCTATGATATAAACAAAAGACAAACCTATAGAAGCCTAAAATATTAAAAATAGAAAACAATTGACTCAATATAATTAGACATAAAACATCATATCCTCTTCATTATTTGGTAGAGAGTAAAATACAAAAGGCCTAAAGGCACATTATAGACTATTCAATCCTTCTCATGAGGGAAACTTGTTAAGGTCTTGAAAAGAAAAAGAAAAACTGTTGTTATTTCTATTAAAAAATAAAAATATTATAATGTATATTCTCTCTAATAAAAGTCATTAAAATGATTTCTATTATCTAAATCTCAACCCCTATAAAAGAAAGAAACCCATAATAT
>JARHVA010004097.1:795000-897500 GCA_037957365.1 Torreya grandis | reverse complement strand
TGTGCATGATGCATGTTTCTAAAATAACCCTTTTTTTTAATCCAATATCTAGATTTTCATCAAGTATTTCATATTTAAAATTTTTATTTGTCAAATGTTCGGAACTAATATCGTACGATATAATGTTAATTAGAACAACTTGGTTTCAAGTGATCTTTCTATTGGTTTTTCATATTCCTAAAAGAAATATTAACTATGATAAAAGTGAAATCATGACTATTCATCGATATAAAAAAATATATTAATTGACTTTGAAAATTTGAAATATCTAATAAAACTATAATGAAATCAAACATGATATCACTATTCATATTGATTTTTTTGTAACAATAATCCTAGATCTTAGCTAATTGAATGTGAATTAAAATTTTATGTTTTTGGATAGTTAATTTAGACACAATGAAATTTTTTAAGTGATATAATATCTAATATTATACCTTTATCCAAGCATATTTAACTATAATTTAATCAAAGAAAATTTTGAAATCTTAAAAAAAACTTTAAAATAATCTAATTACTATAATCATAATCAACTAACATAGACTAACAACTTAAAATAAAATCAAGAGATTAGGTTTTTTAACAAATAATAAAAGATTTATAGTTTTTCAGTAAAATTAAGATTTTCTAGTTACCATTATAAAATGGGAAATACCATCCTTATATCCACTCAAAAATTCCATCAATTTTCTCATTTTAGAATATAAAAAATTCATGTATTCTATTCAACATCATTATTTTATTCAAAACTTAAATCATATAGAACATTATTTATTTGAAATGTTTACCTCAAACTCTAACCACACATACACATTATACTATTTTTTACATATACCATTTATTGTAAATATTGAAGTGAGTTCAATATATAACATGTCTTTGTCATTAAGATCAGTTGATAAAGAGTAACATTATTTAAAATTTACTTTGAGGTCTTTTTCATGCTCTTTTAGATTTAAGATCTCTTTGTATTGATCATCATTTGAAATGTATTAATATAAATTAAAACCCATGGGTCCTCACAAAATTGAATGTAACATTCCTCATATATGTAGAAAAAAATCCTATTATCATCCTTTATATTTTATTCTCCTTGATGACACTCTTCCTAAAAGATAAAAAAAATCATCTATAAGTAGGTCATTTCCTTTTTCAAATTTTAGACACTCAAATATGGTCTATGACACTTTAAAATGTCAATAATGAATTAAATGTATTGTACATGTATTGTGCATCTTTGAATATTTTTTAGTTTCCATTACCCAATAATTTATTTCTAGTTATGAGCTCAGTCTATTATAAGTTAGTATCAATCACTTATATGAAAATTATAGTCTATGTTAAATAAGTTAAATATCCTAATTAGACTTTTGAAGAATACCACATTAATGTTACTACTTCTTAGACAATGGCATTGATGTTAGTGTCTCAAGGGTAATAGTACCACTATTATCTTAAAAAATACTATTTTAAAAAATCAATTCATTCATATAGTTTACTCCATTCACCTAATGTGTCAATGAAATGATAAATTACCAAATTGTACTCATATAAATACATATCAAACTCACACTTAGTAGTCACTTTTCACTCATTTATTGATAAAATATAAACTACTACACATTGATAAAAAATTCCCTATTATTCCTAAATATAAAATCAAATACAAGGATATGTCATTAGCTAAGTTTAAAACATACCAAACTAGGTTAAGTTCTAGTTATATGCATGAACTAGGATGACCTACAACTATACTCTTTATTTCAATAGACTAGGACTCAAATAAGGTCAATTGAATAGAGAATTTTTATACTTTGATGATATATATAAGAAATAAGGTAGTTGTAAACCTATATAAGATATACTAAATTTCAATTATTAAGATAAAAGGGTTCAAAAGCCTTATCTTATGACATATGGATAAATGTCTCACTAGGGATCAATGAAGATAACTGATTGTAAAGATGAAATTTAATGATAGGTAAGTGATATTAATAAGGTAAGATTTAATGTTCAAATAAATTGGTCTCTATGAGACCTAAGGTGATAAATGGAAATATTAATAAATAATCTATTTATGCCAAATTATTTGTTAAAAGGAAGATAAAAAATGTATTAACACATACATCCATAAAGAAATAAAAAACATGTAATTTAATAAGTTAGTTAAGGAAAGAGTGTATGGATATAGATACTTACTTTTGGGTGGACCTTTCGACACTTCAATTTATATGTTGAATACCTCAAATGGTTAGATTAAGACATACATATTCTTATTTAGGAGCTCAAAAATACCTCTCATATTCAACTTCAATGACACCAAATGACAAGACCTCCAAGATAAGTTATTAAACCACTAACTCTCCCAAATAATACTAATGTTTAAAAAGTGATCAAAAGTAGAGTGTATGAATGTGATATATCCATTATGAATAAAATATAACCCCTTTAAATATTTCTCCAATACCCAACACAAAATTAAAATTTACGCTTATAGTATTAGCTACGTTGATATAATGGGAAGATTCTATATGGCATACTAAAATATCAGCTAAGATGATATAATATAAATTTCATAAGATAGTTTCTAAATTATATTAGACTAGTTAATATAGTACCAAGAATAATTAAGCATGAAATATATATATATATATATATATATATATATATATATATATTTGTTTGTGTGTGTGTGTGTAGAGAGAGAGAGAGAGAGAGAGAGAGAGAGAGAGAGAGGTAAAATATAGATTATATTAGCTCAAACTAATAGTAGTGATGCTTTGATATAATATTATGAAAACATTTATTGAATTTTAAAATTGGATAAGTACAACAAAGCCTTGGAGTGGGTATGACTAGTGCAATCAGAAACTAGTGCCTAAAGAAGTGTTAATTGGCACATTCGATCATTTTTATCACCACATTTCACACAAATAAACTTTGACCTATCTAGTTCACCCTATTTACACTTTAGGTGAGTGCATAAAGTCCCCTTATGTGATATGTTAGGATGACTAAGTTAAGTGTTAGTATGCTACATTATTTTGCATGAGATTAGTGTGTAGATGTATATAAGTAGAGAAAAATTGAAGAAAGTATAGGTGAAACCTACATTAAGGTGTTCTAAATTTAGAAAATAGTGGTATGGGGAAGTCCATGGACCTATAAGAAAGAACCAACCCTGTCAAGTAGATATGTGATTTAAAGAGGCATGATAAATATAGTTATGATATACATGATCTTACAAGAAGAACTAGGATAGAAGGATTTTATTATAGTGTATAGAATAAGAATTTCATATTAGAGTATATAATAGGTTTATTATTTATTTGGTAGTGAGGGTCATTGATAATTTTTTACTAGCCAATGGGTGGCATGCACCCTATAAATAAGAGCTAGAGTTGACGTGTAATAATGTACAATGCATGAGGGGAAGAATCGAGGGGAAAATGTATTTTAAGATAAATAGGATAGAATAAATTTTAATTCCATGTAAAAACATTCTATGAGGAGGAAGGATTTGATTCATGGTGGATAAATCAAAGTGTGCAATCTTTATTTGGAGAAGAGATGGCAAGAAAATAAATGAAAATATTTGGTAGGGAAAATAATATTTTATCACTAAAAAAATTAATAGTTCCTCAAAATTATGTGTAAAAATCCATATCTTTATAAAAATGGTAAATCAAAATTAATTAGTTATATATTATATAGTTTTACAAGTAAGTGGATAAATTAAGGAAAGAAAGCAAGAGATGAGATGGTTGTTTGAGGATGCAAAACTAGTTTAATGTGGATTTTTTATGACCCCAAAAAGTGTTTAAGTCAATAAATTCATTGGATCACATAACTTATGATATAATAAATTGGTACTCAAATAAGTGGTAATCAATGGACAAGTTCATGTTCATCACTAGATTACACGCAACTCACCGTGACCTACCCTAGTTATCTTCCTTGCATTTTAAGTGAGCATCTAAGGTCCAATTATGTGATGTGCATGAATTATTAGGTTATGTTTTATTATCAAAAATGTTTAATGTGTTATTAGTGTTAAACTATTAAAAACTAGAGCAACATCATCTCTCATAAAGTACCTTGAGCTGATTCTACTCCATTCCTATTGTACCGTTTAAGGTGTTCACTTAGGGATATTGATGTGTTGGAAATAAAATGTAAGAGAAATAGTTTTTAAATTGATATAATGAAAAATATTATCTATGTACATGTTTTCCACTCAAATTTCATCACTTGTAATAATAGTATAAAATAAGATAGTACATTTGATGGATATAAAACAACAAAAAAGAGTACAATTAAGAAATAAATGCTTAAGGAAATGAAAGTAAATAAAATGGAAATATGTATCTTTACCCTTAGTAGTTTTATATTATATTTTGTGTGATTTAAATAATAAAATATTCCCATTGAGAAGAATAAAATTTAGACCTAAAAAATAGGAGAAAATTCGAAAGTTTTACAAAAAAATTATTAGCACCTAAAATTTCACTATCTCTCTAGGATTATAAGGCTTATTTTGATTCATGAAAATAACCTAATATAAAATATATGTGGGTAAAGTATGTAATTTTATGGTAAAAAACTTAAAATTTTAAAATTTATTTATATATAAGTAGGTAAGAATAAATATATTTTTATATTTTATATTTTTAAATAACTAGAGGTTTGTGTTACTAAAAATAATTTTTAGGGAGACAATGTCTCATAATCAAAGAGACAAATATTTATGAGGTCACATAATAGCTCTAATAATATCCCTAGAGGTTGGTGGTGTAATTAATTTTCTATACTGTCATTGTTATAAAAAATGCTAGATTTAGTAAATTTATTTCCCATAACAAATCAATGTAGTGAATTTTGCCTCAAATGTCAAAATAAAATTATAATAAGTAATGGTAGAGGGTACTTGAGGAAAAATTAAAGTTATAGATAAGGGAATAATTAGGGCTATATAAATAAATCTCCATCTTTAGGAAACTATATTGGCTGGTTGATAAAGTTGGTAAAAAGAAAATTTAATTCCTAGTCATTTTTATAAGGTATAGCTCATATATTTAACCATGATGGATGATATTGTCATATCCCACCTTGCAGCCTTAAATAAAACATTTACATTACATTCTCACATGTTTCATTGAATTATGAGTTATTATAATTTATTATTTTAGTTGATGTTTATATTTATATATGATTATTCTAATATTTGTTTTTGAGTTAATGGTTAGTATTATCGTTTAATTTTGTGTTGATAATTCCATGAAAATGAATTTAGGTAAAATTAAATATTTTTTGAGACCTAATAATGAAAGAGTTCAGTGAACTATCACAATGATGGTATAAAAATATATAAGGTTAGGCCATAAGAAATATATTGTTGTTATTCCACCATTCCTTTATTTATGATGTTCATATTGTGCCAAACCCATAATTTGCATACTTGTTATTATCACTTGGATGAGTATTCATCATTAGTGTTATGCCAATTTTTGCTGATGTTTTGATCATTGGTAGATTCATTTAATGATGTGGGCCTATTATGATCATTTATCACCTTAGTGCATGGATGTTCTATAATTAGTTTATGAATTGGTTCCTTTGTATTGAATGTTTAAGAAATAATAATTAGTATTAAAAGGTATCAATAGTGATTATTAATTGATTAAAACATTGATTTGATTTAATTAATAGAAATTGATTAAGATATTGATGTGTTAAGTCTTAAGTGAATTATAAAAAGCATATTTATAAGACATGAGGCATTGAAATTAATTTAGATTGAAATTAAGTAAACAAAGTGGAATGGGATGATCACATTAAAAAGGGTTGATGCAGGGTATCAACTAACATTTTGATAAATTAATGTATCCAAATATGTTTTGTGGTAATTTTAGTTTATTTTGGTGTTATATGTCCTATAGGTACCTAACAAGGTTTGTAGATTCATTATGTTGCTTATTATTGGATGTTCTTAGCCTTGGGATATTTTCCTCACAAAATTCCAATTTGAAACCGGGAATTATGTTCTTAGCTTAGGGAGGTATTCTATGGTGTTTGGTGAATTATAATGTTTTTATTAGGTTAGTTTTTTCCTAAGGTTTCTTAAGAGATTCTTGAATGTGGTAAAATGTGTAAGATAATGTGAATGAAATTTAATTTCAATAATCGAATGGTTTGTAATTGATTTCATACATGTAACTAGCAAGAATGTTGGAAAGTGTACATGTTATAGGGGAATAGTATGAGACTTAGGAGTTTATATTCGGTATAATATTATTTAAATGAAACATATAGAAGGTATGAGGAGGTATAGGTACAGAGGAGAGTGAGTAATAAGTGAAAAAAATGAAGAAACCTATATGTTGTCCATACTAACAGTATTTACAATGTAAAGAGGAGGAAATAATGAAAGATAACATGTTTTGAAAATATATTTATGTGATTTTTTATTTATTTTGTTTTTGAATTCAATTTAATGTGTTTAATTCCTTAAAATAGTTTAAAAAATTATGTTTTAATGAAAGTTTTAAGGATTGGTACCTTGCAAGATTAGGATAAGATTCCTATGTTTGTTCATTGAAGACTATAAATTAATGAAGTAAGAACCCTCTTAAAGTAAAGTGTTGTGAGAATATATAGGATATTAAGTATATAATTCATTATATTAATTTATCCTTCATACATATGATTGTCTATTTTTTATTCTAATTAAGGGCAATAGTTGAAGTTGATAGTTATGAGTACTCTGTTTAGAAAAGACAGACAAGAAACTTGTTAGGAGAATGAATAAAATAATATAAAGATATTGTTTTATTATTAATACAATTTTTAGGGACAATATGGTGTAAAATAACCTTGGAAGAATTTTTCAAAACCTTTACATAAGTTAAAAGTAAATATAAACCATGTTTCAACTCAAATAGGCAGATTGTGTTAGAAAATATTGTAGAATCTATGATTTGAACGTCATTAGGAGTCATTAAAGAGAACTTAAATATTTAAAAAATTTAAATGAGGTAATACAAACCTTATTCAAGCATTTTTAATATTTGAAAACAATAAAAATTCATTTAAGCCAATTTTGAACCCTCTCAGGTCTATGAAACATAAGAAAACCCTAGTTTAAGGTTGAAAACTAGAATGTGGATTATCAAGTGATTAAACTGGTGAAACTTCATGAAAATGGTCATATTAAGGATTAAAATGTGTAAAAAAATATTATTAAGTTTATATAATTATAAAACATCTCACAAATGGTAAAAGTTGATTGTGTAGTAAATAGGGTTAACTAGGCCTTAAGAAGGGCTAATTATCAGATGAAAAGGTGATAAAATGGTAGAGATAAGTTATTTGGATCATGAAACTTCATGGAAAAGATTTTAAGGATAGAGGGTGTTATAATATAGTTTTTTTTTCACAATATGAGGCTATACTTGTCTGTACTAGAGGAAAATACCTAAAAAAGGCTATAAGGAGTCTTGGACAATGTAATGAAACAAAGAATAGTGATAGAGTTGTAGTAAGATGATATGTGGATTAGATAAGAGTACCAAGAGGATTAGTTTAAGAATGGATAGAGTAAATTAATTTTCATATAATATTGAAGTCTTGAGTGATATCAAGAACTATGTTACCTTTAAAGGTGATGAGTCTTGAAGGGCTAATAAGTCTAAATAAACTAGTGTATGAGATGAATGGAAGTTAGTTAGGAGTTAAGTGGATTTGTGATATTTGTATGGAGTTTCTAAAGGCTAGAGAGAGAATTAAATAAACCTATTATATTGGATCATGAATAAGAATGATGTCAATCCTAGTGAGGAGTGTATAAATAGAAAACATTGAGTAGTTTGGTTGCATGAATTAGTGATTGTACATATCAAAGGTATGGTAAGAGTAGAACATGAAGTCTCTCTAAATAAAGGGTGGAGAAGTCACTACTTGATACATGGACTTCATTGTTATGTATTATGATATTTTTTCATTCTTGGCACACACAATGCCCTTATTATTGTTTTTACCTCATTAGGTTGTTGGAGAAGTATATCTTAACTATCTTAACTAGATTTTAGGAGGTTTTCCATGTAATAGACACAATATGTTATAAAATAAGACAATAATAAAAGAGGAAATTTTTCAAACAAAATAATTGATTTTGTGATCTAATGTGTTTCTCAATAAATTTTATTTTAGTCTTATCTTTCTTAATTTTTTAAATACTGTAAACAAGAATGTATATCTTAGAATAAAAATGGAATTTATTAGATAACCTAAAGTGGGAGTTATAAGAAATTCCATGGTTTTTCATAAACCTCACTCACTCTTTGGTTTTCTTAGTGATATGGATAGTAAACTTATGAAGGCCATAAATTTTGATCTCTAACTTTGTTTGAGCTCTTGTTTATGCCAAAATGACCATCTCAAAATTTTTAATTTAGGTATAACCCAATATATATTTTTTGGGATGTTTTAAAAATCTTAAGAACTCCAAGTGTGACCATCTGAGTGTTTGAAACAAATTTTAGTAATTTTTTATGGATTTTTCCATTTTTAGAGATAACATATTTTTATATATGGGCATGAACTTCAGTTTAAAATTATCAATTAGCTTAATTTTAATGATTATAATATATGTGGAATTATTTAGGTCCATTTGATCTTGCATTCAAAACTTACTAAAAATAGTGTTTGAAAATTTGCTACAAGATGAAAATTACAAAAAATAGAAAATTTATAAAAATTGCATAGGTTAGTTATCTCTAGGTAGATTTTAATTTATTATAATTTTTTAATAATGCATGTCAACTCAAATTATGTGTTAATATTTAATTAAATAATATATTTTAATATTTGATTCATTTAATGATAATATACAAAGAATGTTGCTTTCATGTAGTTTTTGAGTTTTGTCCTATTAATATTTTGCTTAGCTAGTATGTGTTTTCACCATCTAGTATTAGAGCAAGCTCAAATCTTGGAGGTAACATCATTATTAATTGATAATTTATATTTTGGTAGAATATCATATGATTAAATAACATGTTTCAAATATGGTTAAAGAAGAAAGAATAGGAGGGATTACTTATATGAACAAGACTATGCAAGAGCTATAGAGGAAAGTGGAAAAATTAATTATAATTATTGTAAATCAAAGATAAAGATGATCTAAAAATATAAATATAGGAATAAAAAATCATGAAGGTGATATTAAACAAGAGAGTATGGTTAGGAATTTAACAAGAGGAATGAGAAAAACCACCATAAATTGAAGAGAGGATGGTTAGGGATTTAAGGGTAAGAAATGAAAGAATAAATGTTGATGTTCTAGATTATGGTGGTTGTTTAAAACTAGATGAGCTGATATATTATATGAAAAACATGGAGAATTTTACAAATGGAAAAATCTGAGAGACATCAAGAAATTAAAGTTTACATGTATGAAATTGAAGGTTCATGTAATGATTTGGCAGGATCACCTAAAAAAGTGAGAAAAAGAAAAAGTAAAGAGAAGATCAGTACATGGAGCAATATGGAGAAGATTACAAGGGAGAAATATATTCCTATGGATTATGCACAAACCCTATATAGACTATTATATAATTTAAGTCAAAAGTATCATAACATATAAGAAATACATAGGTGTCTTACAATATTTCCATATGAGTGGAACATGATGAAACAAAAGAAAAGATGGCTGCAAGGTATGTAAATGGTTTTAAGTTTTCTATTCAATATGAATTTATAATGTATATAATACTTTGCATGAAGGAAAATTATCAATTAGCTTTAAAGGTAGATGAAAAAAAAATGATAATCTTTTTGAAGATCAACTAGGCTGATAATATGACAATCCCCTCTAGTAAGGGGATGAAGTGTGTTAGAAACTAATATAGCTGTGTTTAGTCCGTTATAGACTAATCATTGCATGATGTATAAAATAAATAAGATAGTAAATTAGGAATTGAATATCAATAAATGGGAAGAGGATTTTAGAGAGGATTAGGTTATGGTGGTGTTAGAGGGTGGTTTCCAAATAAATATATCTTATATTTGTTACAGATGTGAAGAGGAAGGACACAAAGAATCTGAGTGTTAACACTATCATAACAAAAGGAGGAAAGATGAACACCCAAGAGTGAATTTAGTTGAAGCTAAAACAAAATAAAAAAATATTGAAGTTGTAGAAATAAATATTATATAAACTCTCATGATAAGGAGAATAATGATTTCTATAAGAAAAGAATGGGTGTAGAGTAAGAAATTTCATGATGTGTGGCTAAAAACAAATATTTTTCAAACAAGTTGTAATTGGGAGGTAAGATATTCAAAGTAATTATAGATGATGGTATTTTTGAAATTATGGTTTCTAAGGACATGATTGATAAACTAGGTTTGTTATGTTAAAATCATCTTTATCCTTATCATATGTCATAATTTAAGAAAGGGAATGAAGCTAAAATAGATGAAATGTGCTTAATCAAGTTTTCTATGGAAAAAACATACAAGGATGAAATATGGTGTAATGTTATACCAATGGATGCATGACATGTTCTATTAGGGAGGCCATGAAATTTTGATAGAAAAAAATTCATGATGGATCAAATAACACATATTTTTTTCAAAGGTTTTACAAAGGTAGTTTTATTACCTCTTAAAGAAGGGTAAACAAAAATCATGCTATCCAAAAACAATTTATCAAAGACAAGAATATATAGGTTTTTGTTATGAATTAATAACAAATAAATAAGACACGTGTGGGAATTGGGGTTGTGTTAAGACAATAAGGAAGGATAATATCATATCTCAGTGATAAAATGAATCAAGTTAGAAGTTAATATCCTACATGTGGTGTTTAATTTTATGCCCTTATACAACCATTAAGTTATTGGAAGCATTACCTAGTTCCTGAGGATTTTATTCTATTTACAGATCATGAGGCCTTTAAGTATGTCAATACTCAAAAGATATTAAATAATAGACATGAAAATTAGTTTTTTATCTTGTAGGGATATGATTTTGTTTTAAAACATAATTATAGCAAGTAGAATCAGGTAGCTAATGTTTTGAGAAGGATAGTTCCATTATTAACTATGATGGTGAGTGAAGTAGTTAGATACGAATTTATTAAGGAATTATAATATATTGATCCATATTTTTAAAATACATTTGAAAAATTAAATAATCCCCTAGTATGTGAGACATGTACTATTCCATATGAATACTTTATACAAGATGATTATCCATTCAAAGGTATATAATTGTGTATTCTAGTTGGGTCTCTAAGAGACAATATTATAAGAGAGTTTAACAATGGTGGTTTGGGTGGCCATTTGGTAAGGAAAGACACTATATTTTTTGGAAGAAAATAATTTTTCCCAAAGATGAAGAGTGATGTGGAAAAATTATGCTTGAAGATGAAAAATATGCCAAAATGTTAAAGTCCATGCATAGACTACAAGGTTGTACATGCCATTACCATTTTCAAGAGAACCATTGAAATATTTGAGTATGAATTTAGTGTTAGGATTAGTAAAATTAAAAATAGGTAATAATTCAATTTATGTTCTTGTATACATGTTTTCTAAGATGATTCATTTTATTATATGTAAGAAAACTAATTATGCTACTAGAGTTACAGAACTACGTTTTAAGGATGTTGTGAGATTGCATGGTATTCATAGTACCATTACATCATATAGGGACACAAATTTTCTAATTAACTTTTGGAGTATTTTATAAAGTATTATGGGAACTAAGATACAATTTAGTAATGCATACCACCCACAAACATATGGATAGGAAAAATTTGTAAACAAGAGCTTGGGTTTTATTTGAGATGCATAGTTAGAGAGAAGACCAAGTAATGGGACTTACCTTTACCACATGTTGCATTTTAATATAAAATTTTAATTAATATACCAATAGTAAAACCAAAAATTTATATTTTCTATGGGATAAATTATATGGGTGTTTTATATTTGGTATAATTACCAATTTTTGAATGAGTTAGTGATGATGTAAAAGTATTTCCATAATGTATATGATAGTTTCAAGGAGGACAAATCTAAAAGAAAGTAATGAGAAGTATAAATGGTCAAAAAATGTAATAATAAGGTCAAAGGTATTTAAATAATGATATTTAGGGATGTATTACTTTATTAAATAAATAATTGCCACAACCATATACAATAAGTTGAAGTACAAGAAAATTGATTGGTGTAGAATTATGAATACAATCAATGACAATGCCTATGAGGTGAGTTTACAACAAATTTTTTATATATATGAAGTATTTAATGTTTCATATTATATGATTTTTAGGGAAAATATGGTTAATGGGAAGATGAAAAAGAAATAACTTTGAAGTAATAGGTATGATAGAAAAATAAATAAAATATATCATAAGTTTTGGATAATAAGATGGTGCACACAAGGCAAGGAAGTTATAATAGGTATTTGGTACAATGGGAAGGACCATGATAGGAATAAAAAAGAATGATTTAATAATGGGAGATGAAAAATATCAATAAGAATAAATTGCAATGTTTCAATTAAGACAAGTCATACGAGATGAGTTGTTTTGAACCAGAGGAGAATGATAAGAGACCCAACATTCTGAGGCCATAACTTTTGATCTATAATTTTGTTAAAGATATTTTTTTTCACAAAAATGACCATATTAAAATTATTAATTCCTCCAAGTCCTACTCTATCTATTTAGGGTCATTTTCATATATTTTTAGAGCCATACTTGACCATATGAGGGTGTAAAAACACATTTTAATATTTTTTTTAAATATTTTCCATTTTTATAAATAACATATTTTTGGATCAAATCATGAAATTTAGTTGAAATTATTATATTACGTTAATTTTAGTGTTAATAATATATGTGGATATTTTTAGGCCCATTTGATCTTGCATGTAAAACTTACTAAAAAATAGTAGTTGAAAATTGTTAGAAGATGAAAGTTACTAATAATAGAAATTTTCTAAAAATTACATGGGTTATTTAGATTTTTGTAGATTTTGATTTATTTGTATTTCTAATTATGCATGTAAACTTTATTTTTGAGTTGAGTTATATTTGAATACTCTATTATAACATTTTACTCATTCAATGAGAATTGACATAAAAGTTTGCTTTCACGTAATTTCTATGTTTTATGCATATTGATATTTATCGTAGCTAGTCTATGTTTTCATCACTTAGTAGACCATTCATTTATATTTATTTGGTTTACTTGAATAAATTTAGTAGTGAAATATGATTTATAGGCTATCACCAATAATTTTGATTTGATTTATGGTTTCCATGAGGAACCATAGCAGATGTGTCATTGAGTTGTCTTCTCCTCACATTTATATGACATTATAAATGAATGCTATAAATAAAAGACCCATGGAGAGTCATTTGTGCAATGTATTTGACATTTATAACTTGGACTATGTTATGTTGTTACATTTTATTTATATTTTCAGTGGTTGTATTATGTATGGAAAAACTTAATCCTCTAGTGGAATAATATTATTTCTTATACCTTTCTCTCATATGATTTTGTTTCATTAAGGTTCTATTCAATGAACTATTTCAATCTCACATATATTATATGGAGTGGTAAGAGCCACTAATTATTGGGCTTATATTACGCTCCCATTTTTTATTGATTGCATCGTGGAGTTTTTAATTAAAGTGATTAGGCTTGGTTGTGGCCTTGTTAGTGATAGATCTATTAGCATATTCACTACTTTTGATCTTGACTTGGATATCAATATTATATTACTCTTTGCTTGAGTTGACATTTGTACATGGTTTTTCCACTAATATTATTATGAACTATAATAATATTGAACACATTATATTCCTAATGAGATATTTAAATAAAAAAATCTTGGAATTTAGTTTATTTCAGTGTAATATTAAGTTTATTGACCATGGATATCAGTTTGATTTTTTTTTTTCTTATGTTGAACTTAGAACTGCATCAATTAGAACTCTAGTTAATAGTTTTAATTAATTATGTTAGTAGTCTAGTCCTTCTCAAATTATTGTATAGTCATTATCTATTTTAAATGTGTACAAGTACATAATTTTCTCTTAGTTATAATATGTTTGATATAGTCACTTAGAAGCTAGTCTAATAACCTTGAATTTTTTTTCATGTATTAAATTTATATAGTGTAGAAATCCTAGTTTTAATCTTTAGTAATACATATGAAGTGTGATTTAGTCATCATGGAATATTATATAAAATTAGACTATTTTAAATTTGTATAATGTTCTAAAATAGTTCTAAACTTATCTCTAAATTTCACTATTAAATTTGATAATATTTAAGGGGTTTTTAATATAAGTTTTAGGCATTCGAAGTATATATGGTAAATAAGTAGCTTAAATATAGTTATATTCCTTATATGTCAAGCATAGTTAGACTACTCATAATTATCACAAAGTATATAATGATTTAGACTCAACACTGAGTTGATAAATATAATGTGGCAATGTATAAATGTTTTAGTATTGTGACCTTTCATGTGTAGTTGGAAGAATTTTGATTTTGTGGTTGTGATATTATTTAATCTTGTTATATTCCAGTTTAAATTTAGTCTATCCTATAAGGCTGAATTTTGTTATTTTTAGTACTATCTATTTTAGTGCATATATTGGTATACTCTGTGTTGGGTTATGTGTTTTCTCATATGGAGTTGATAATATAATCTAGATATTTATATTCATTTATCCCCTATGCATAAATTATCACATGTATAATATGGTGTCTTCATAGAACAAATTTAATCTATTATTTTTTATTAGATGGTACTTGATGTGACATGTATAATTATTTTTATTGTAATAAAAGAGTTATGTTTCCATTTGTAAGAAGATGGTAGTGAAGTTATACTTCAATTACACTTGATATAGTTTTGTACAAGAGTAATCCCATTTCCATTATCCATTATAATGACTCTAAGATAAGTATTATGCTTGCATATTGAATCCATATTCAAATAGTATGTCTGAACAAGTTAGTATTAGACACTTCATTATGATGAATATGTGGTATATATGTTTATAATATGTTATGAATATGGTTGATTTGGGATAACTTGGGTCACTATTCCTTACTAAATATTACATATGTTTTACTTCCAACTTGTGTTCATTTCATCAACATAAGTAGTAACTTAAACTCATACGTGCCAAGTTATTAGATCCAATTCTACATTTCCATTACCGAATAAATCTGGTAGTATCATTAGTGTAGTACTCCACTTATCACTAATGAAAGTTAGTGACATCACCACACTATTTAATTATAAAATAGTTTTTACCAAATATTTTAACAAATCAACTGGTAATTCATCTCCTTTATTTTTATAATATTGTATACCTATATTATTTATAATAGGTAATATATAATAACTAATTTATGAAGTGCATAGACTCTAAACATTTGATATGTAAGTTATTGAACAAAACCTAGTAAACTATAACTTTGTTAATATAGTTCTCTATTAGTTGCCACTTCTTTTTTGTTTTCATTTTTATATGAATGAATGTCAATTTTAGGTTTTATGACATTCATAATTAATTTCCATTCATAAACCTCTTAAACGTTTTTAAATATTTTATCCGCTAGGTTTCCTCCTGGACCCCAAGAATAGTTTTTATCATAATTTACACAATTCATGTCATTTTTTGAGTGGCATCATGTTATTTATAATCTTTGTATCTCTTTTTGTGCCTAATCATATGAGGTATAATTAAAGGAAGTTATGGCAAGAGACTCATGAACCTTCGTCACATTGTTTTGACCAACATGCCCATTTCATAGAAGAAAAGGAAACCTTGTGAAAGACATAAATATTGAAAATTTAACCCCTTTATTGATCATAGTTTGAACCTCATCTTATTAAAAAAAACTTTGGGTTAGATCCCTATAAGTGAACCACCAATCGAGTTTCACTCTTTAATAGATTTGGAACTTTTATAAACCCTCCCAATTTTTATTTGTCTTTCACATCTTTTATTTTAAAAATTTAGCCTCACTACACTTTTATAGGATTATATACTAATTTTCCTTTTAGCTATTAAATTTTTATTTTGTAAGAGTCAACAAACCAGAGTTTAGATAGTACCATCCCAAAGGATATTTATGATATGTAAGTGGCCATGTATTTGTTAAATTATTTTTAATGACTTAGTATTTTCTAAATCTTGTAGGTCTTAAAGCTACCAGAATAAAGAATGGTCTAATTACCCTTATCCAATCAGGGGTTCTTTTGTCTACTTATGTACACCCAATAAATATTTTTCCCAATCATGTCCTGAATTTATTATAGTATAATATGCTTTGGGAACTTCTATCCAATCACACGTCTCCACATGATCTTTCATACACTTGGTAAATAGATTACCCAGTCAAGTCCTAAAGCTATTAGATAAAATTATGATGTGAGATCCCTAATCTAATTATGGCTGACCACATGTAATTTTTTACACTTAAAAGATCTTACACGTAGGAACTTCCCATTTTTATTACTCAATAATATCAACCCTTAGAACCACTATAACATAAGTGACACTTGGTTGACTATAAATGCATCTTGGGTTCCAATAGGTATATAATGGAGCACATGCCTACCACACATATCCTCATTTATTTTACCATTTTGTTACGCCATAATTTCACACTTGGATAGGTCCCATTTATAATAGATAATATAATTAAGGCCCATTCCACAAAATCAAATTTAATAAAAAAAAATTAAAAAAAAATTGTAATTACTTCATCAAATTAGAGATCAACTCACATGTTGTGACTCTCAACACCATTAGTATGAAGATATTTTAGCACCCTATAAGGTCATACCTAAATTAAGATCATTGTTCTTTTTTCCCTACAAACCCATTTTACTAATAATCCATTTTTTTAGTATCCTCAAACTATTTTGAGACACATAAATAAATAAATTCCACATGCAAGAGATCAAGTTGTGGTATAATTTTGAAAATTGATGGAAATTTAGAAGGTAGTAATGGTTGATTCTACCTCTAAGTCTAAGCTAAAATAAAAATATAGGGACACCAATTTCCTCTATGGTATCAAATAATACAACCACTAAAATAAAATATTCAATGTAATTTAATAAATCTAGTTTCTAATTAGTGATGAAAAGCGTAAGGATGATGGCAACAAATTCACCAATAAGTTCATTACAATTAGGAAGTCAGGCATCCAAAAATATACTACCAAGATTGAAGTTTTACAGTTTAGGGATTTCTTCTCCAATACTATTAGGACTTATATATGCACCAATGATATTGTTCATTGCCCAATAACAATCTATAAATTACATACATCTATGTGGACACCTTCCAAATTTATTATAATCTCTCAAAGTTTGTGTTGATGCATGTAAGTGTATCACATGTGTTTCTTAGTGTTTAAGAAACACTACTCATTTTTGAATTTAGAGAATCAAATGCATGAGTTATATCTTTTGATAATCTTGTTATATTTGGTGGAATAACATCAAAATAACTGAATTATTTCATAATATTTGTAATGTTTGGTTATTGGGAGAAACCATGGCCTAATAGTTGATTTATGAAAATGAATTAATATTGACTAAGTGAAATGAATTATGATCAAATAACTAAGTTTAAAACCTAATCTAAATTTTTTATTTACAATAATAACTAGCCTAAAGTGAATTGGTCAAAAAAATAAGCAAAAGGAAGGGTAGGGCAGAGAAGGAACAAAATGACATTATTGATCTTGATTCCAAACATAATGACAAAGTTCAAATATCATCCAACTATGAACTTAAAAACAATGTATAGCATGAAACAACATAAGCTTGAATACCACCACACATGAGGAAAACATCTAAGGAAGTGAAATAATGTAAATAAGAATGAGATCAACTTAAAAAATTACCCTTGCAAGTAAATAACATTATAAAATCTACAAAAATAGCAAGGAAAATGAAATGAACCTTAAAAATTTCACCCAATCTATAATTTGCATAAATTAACAACTCTATATTGAGAAGTGCAAATCTAGAATTCATGAGAACCATTCAAATCTAAAATATAAACCAGACAAATGAGAGATAATCCATAATAACAATTCACATAAACAAACGAGACAATCTTTTTATAATTCTCTACTTGAATTAATTTCTATAAAATTAGCCCAAAGTATTTATCTTTAAAACATCATTTCATTTTAAAATTGACAATATCCCTTATATATAAGATTAATGACATAGGTCAATTAGTTATGTCAAATTACAATTACACATTTATCCTTTACAACCTTATAGAGAAAGACACTTTCTAAAGAACTAAAATATAGGCAATGTGACTTACAAGTTGCACATTCCTTTATAAAATAAACTCCTCTTAAAAATACATACATGTTCAATTACAAAAAAAATATGCTTTAATCAACAAATTCAACTTTGAGGCCCTTTTACTACTAATGTCCCTTATTTTGGCTAAAGGATCTTTACTGCTTTACCATGCTGATCATCAATGAACTTTAAGTTGACAACAGGATCCATGAAGAGTTCATCCTCTTGATCTTCCATGTTCTTGACATCTTTATTATCCCTTTATAATTCTTATTTTATTCTCCTATCCTTTGCAATTTCTCTTCTATAATAAAGATCATGTCCATGATCTTTGTGTTATCAACTCCTATCCTCCCTTGGCTCTAATTTTTTGTTCATGCATGAACTAGGTATCCCTAAGATTAAATTCTTCATTAGTAATTAGATCATAGGGCTGAGTGAAGTTGGATTAGTGATCATGCTACTAATTATATGCTCTATCCTACTTTCCAACTATTTTTCATACTTAAAAGGACATTTTATAACCTTGGACCACTTACTAAAAATTTTGGCTTTACCTACCAATAATCCCATGGGCATATTCAAATCAACCAAGATGATTATTTTGAAATCAAAAATTTGATCCCATATGAAGATGTTGATAAAATCCTTTACTTTGTTACTTCAACTTTTCCATTGGTGAACTAGGCTTATAGCCATTGTATTCTACTGGCTCAACACACTCTATCTATACTTTATTGACTTCAAATAAGTAAACATGTCAAATAAAGTATCTTAAAATATTTTGATCATTTGATTTGGAAATGATAATACAAATTGTTCTTCTAAGTTCTTTTGCTATTGTATATCTTTGAGGACAACTTGTAATCATTCAGTCAGAGCTTAGGCCAATTCTAAGGGATCCTTTATAAATATAAGATTTTATCAAGGTTTTTGTGTTCCTACTTGGGTTAGACTATCCAAGGGTTCTATCTACTAATAGATCATTTATTCAACACTCTATATGATATTATTCTCATTCACCCTCATTAAGCCAATAGTTTTTGGGTCAAACATGACCCCAAATTTAGATTTAGTTGCTTGAGGAGTTGTGATCTCTACTTGTGCTCCACTTGATTGACCTAGAGTAACTAATATTTTATCATCTTCCTCTTGTAAATCCATAATCCATGGATTCATTTATTTTTGAAAGGAAATATTTATATCCTTCACCATAGCTCAAGGATTATTCTTATTACAGACTCTCTATAATTTTGTTCCATAAATGAACCATTCCAAAATAGCTAGACCATAAATGATGTTTTATTTACTAAATATATTAACTTCACTCAAAGGGAAGTGAAAGTTAACTTGTGTTTGTTGGCTCTAGAATAATAGCAATCTAAGCCTTCCTTTTGGGGGTATCCATAGGGACTAAGTCTAAAAATTCCTTCAATTTTTTTCCCTTGGTCTCTACAACTTGGACATTTTCATCATTAGATTCATATGTAATGGATAGCACTTTCAATGCATCCTCTATAGACTCATTAGGGTTTAGGGATACCATGTAAATTTACTCTAAAGGTAATCCTCATTCCACCACTTGAGTTGAAGAAGAAGTAATCTCATTAGGCCTTATTTCCATTGATATCTTTTGAATCTATGCCTCAAGTTTGTGCTCTGCTTGTGGCCAAGTTGATGAAGGTCTAAAAGGTGCACTAATTAGTAAATGGTATTGTTTAGGCCCTAGCTTCCATCTATCATCCCCTTCTAATTTCTTTCAAGTTTGGATTCAAGTCTAAGATTACGATCCCTCAATCTCTTAGTGACCCCAAAGTATAAATATGATTTTGTGTAAATGGGGTTAAAGGCTCTAGACTCAAGATCATAGGGTACATTTGGCATTGCCTTAATATTTAAATATTCTGTAACCCTTAGACAAGAATCCCACTATCTAATCCCATCCAACTACAGGTTAAAATATGTCCTATTCCTAGATGTTACCTCAATGTTATCCCATTACATGAATATGGTCTTGCTAATATTTATTGTGACATTGTGAATCAATCCCATTCTTTTGGTCTTGTAAAGACCATCTACACCATGAAATAGTTGATATACCCTTTCTTGCTCAGATAGCTTATCAAGGACATGAATGGGTAGTCTAAGAGGACAACTCTACGTCCCTTCAATTTTTATGATCATATAGTATAGGTATATCCATATATCACCTATTGTTTCAACAAAAATTATAATTAGTGGGATAATTCTTAGCATTGGAATTTTGGTTATGGCCTCACTCAAGGCTGGGTGGACATAGTCACAAATGAATTGAATGTGGTCCTTATATTTAAATATGTGCAGCTTCAAATAATACTAGAAAATAGTTTTTGTCTCATCAGGTGACCATTCCCTCTAGTTTGGTATCTTGGTAGTAGCACAAATATCATCTAAGAGATATGATTTCATATAAATTTGAGTTTTCTTCTTTTTCCTAATTGTAAAAATTTGGATACTCATTGAGATGCTTATTATTTCACCTAGAAAGGGGGTAATCTAATTTTCAAAAATTAAATATATAATTGGAACCCATATTGGTTCAACATAAGCTTTGGTGGCATTCCTAAAAAAAAATAACATTTTTATAATCATCCTAATCACAGGTCTGAATTAGCTAATTGGGATGTCTATATTGAAGTCTGAAAAGACTTAGTTTCTAGAATATAACCACATGGTGAAGATGAACTTTAAATAATTCTCTTTGGCCAAAGCATTGATGGAAGGTAGGTTAATTTGTGGTCTATAAAGTTTATAATAGTTTTCAAAAGCTATAATAGAGATATATGTCGCATTACTATAAGCATGTTCATTAATTATCCATACTTTATCTATCTTAGTTTCTTTGAAAATAGGAGAAAGAATGTTGATAAAATGGATTACCCTAGGTTTTGATTCCACATAATTAATACGAGTCATTTTAATTACAATTATATCATGGTACAACCTTTTGGTAGACATGTTTTCCTCTTCTTTGGTGATGGCATGCTAGTTGTTAATGGTTGAAAACAAATTTGAGTAGTTATTATCTCTAGTGTTTAAAGCATTGATGATGAATTTTTTGTCTTTAAAAACCCTTCCTTCCACATATATGTTTAAATATAGCTCTATGTCTTCTTTTAAGACACACATTCAATCTGTCATTGCTATAATTTTGATCAAATTTCTCACTAGTGGATTATGATTCAATTCTAGACTAAATTATCCTTACACAGATGATAATTCAATTTTCTTTAGCTTGATTTTAATGAAAATATGGTAAAATTAGGTTTCTTTTATAATCTATGGCTATTTTTGAGGTTTAAATAGAGCTTTAATGGTGGAAATTTATTCTAGCTATGTGAGCTTTGTGACTTAGATTACCTTTAGATATAGTATTTATACCTTTGAATTTTTGGGCCCACAAGATCTTTTAACCTTACATATATGCCGATGCAAACAACCATGTCAATATTTTTATTTATTTTTGAAATGTGACCATTATCCCTTAAGACACATGTCAACACCTCATTGGGATCAAGCCTATTGAAAAGTCTCCATCATATCAAATCGTTGACCTAGATCTAAAAGGTCAAACACCATTGGTCAATCTCTATTTGATATACTATGGCTATGAACTTATCGCTACTATATTTTCTACTACCTCTTTAAAAATTTAGATCTATCTTAGACTATTAAATCTTGGTTACATAGATCAATGTGCATCATTGATCTCAATCCTTTGGGTTATGTCCTTTACTTTACGTACTATTGATTTCTTGACATATTCTCTAAGATGGTGACCCTTATCACCTTCTCACTCTTTTTGGGGCTTCTTTGAGGTTTTGAATTAATTCTCACCATTTATTAGAATGTTTATTCTCAATTGTACACTATTTATCTTCAAGATAGTTCTTGAGTTTTAATTTACAAGCATGCCACTTATCATCTCCATGCTTGCTCATATGGATTGTTGACATTTTGACCTTGTTACGTGCCATTAGATTTGGTTTTCATAGATAAACATACATTATTGGATCTTGATCCATGGATTCAAACATAATTGGTTGACTTATTTACTTATAGGGGATTTGACATATTGATGCCTCACTCATTATAGGATCATCTTTGCCCCATCAAATATGCTCCATAAATCTAGGTGTTTGACTCATTTACTTTGTATGAGTCCCCATGAATCATATATATTTCGCTTGAGCTCTGGGATCTTTCCACTTATCACCCTTTTATTGGTCCTTTCTATTCCTATGGATAACATAAAATAGGTAAGGATCAAGGAACGTATAGGACTCAGGATAAAGTATTTAACCTAAGGTTTTGGTTGTGTTAATAAATGTGATTAAGAACCTTATGGTAAGATTTCTGGCTAAGTATGAAACATAATAAAATGGATCTTACATTTAATTAGTCCATGTGGGTAATAAAATAACTAGGGGGACTCGAGACATAAAAGTACATAGCTTAAAGTTATTAGCCTAAGGTTTTGGTTATGGTAAAAAATATGATTATGACCTTAGGATAAATGTAAAGCTAAGTCTTTTAGAAATATAAAGTGTTCCCATGAATTTTTAAATAAAATTAACCCACATAAATTTGAATTCAATTTAAAACACTTAGGTTAAAAATAATTAGCCTAATGGTTTCTAGATGTTCAAACATGAATCCAATTAAACAATTAAAGACCAATGATTAATCAAAGGGTCAATTTATCATTAAACCCCAAAACCCTGGACCTTGTTCTCAATATTGAGACTCCATTAAAGCTAAAACCTAGCAACACAAAAGGTAACCATTAGTAACATTAGGTAAAATAAGAGAACGATCACATGGAGACATGTCAATTAATCTAAATGAGAATTAGGTATGGATTATCTTCAAATAAAGAACTTTTATCAAGTGGCATATTCAATTCAAAGCACAAATTTGCATAATTATGAAATAGTGGTCCCCATTTTCAAAAATATGGGTAGGTTGACCTCAAAAAATGGTGACTTCTTGCTAAAACATTGCCAAATGTTAGAACTTAGATTCTCTGGTTTGAACTAATAACTTGACTACTCATTCCATATGATTAGATACTATTATTAAGACCAACTCATGATCAAAATAAGTCTTACACATCTATAATTAGGTTCAAAAAACTAAAACTTAGTCATGTTGTAGTGTGTACTATGATTCCTTAACTAATTATTATGGGATTAATGAATGACGTCCAAATTTCATGACCATGATCATTAACACTAACTTATAACATATTTAGATGTTCATTAAGAATAATGATTTATAAATAGGGAAATCTTGGACATTTCTCTACTACCAAATATTAATTCATAGCCCTGATAGAGATACCTTTGGGTCCACTCTAAGCCTTTCTCCACTACCATCTACACATCCATAGCTCCAGTGGAGTTTACCCGAATCACCTTTGGCTAAAAAGTTTTTGGATTTTCAATAAAGCTTTATTTATATTTATTAGATATATTTTTGCTTTCTAAAAAAGGTTGGGAAATATAATTAACCAAGTTTTGGGATCCTGTCAAATGTTTAGTATTTAGTTAATCATCCTTGGTCACAAACTTCCTCTTAGGCAATAATGTTTCTTAAGTGTTAACATGACTTTGTCCCAATAATTCAAACTTTTACTCAACACGTGCAGTCCTTATTAGAACCAAATTTAAATAAGAATAAGGCTTAAGATATTAAGGAATAATTAATCTAGATACCAATCCTTGACACTTTCTCCATATTATAATGTCAAGTTCACATTTCTAAAACCCATGATCAACTAGTGGTTAAGGTTTATAACTACGTTCCTAATATGTTGACCTTTGAACAATTGCATGAATTAGAGCTTGAATACCATCTTAAAAACAATTATTAAAAGAAGAGAAACAAAGCAAAGGAAATGAAATACACAAAAGGAAAATAAAAATCAAGAAGTAACCAAATATTTACATGCAATAAGTTAAAATAGGGACTAGAAAAGAAATTAATCTAAGCCTACCTACATAAACTATAACTAGTCTTACAGGTTACTCCACATGGACTTGAGGTGGGGTATTACATAAGTAGTTCTTTATATATTTACCATTTGTTGGTAATGTGAAATCTATTTATCTCAAGTCTTTGAGATTGAATGTGTTTTCTCCTAGTATACCAACAATTTGATAGGGACCAATCCACAAAGGTGTGAATTTTGCATGCTTTTCCTTAGGTTCAGATGATTTTTCCCAATTAAGAACCATGCTTCTTTTCCAAACACCTTAATTTTATAACATTTATCAAACCATATCTTCATTTTAGTTTGACGTCTACTAAAATAGGCAAAATATTCCTCTCTTCTGTCCTTCATTGGAATAATGTCAAGAAACCTAGAACTTGAAAACTCTTGACCCTCTTCTATGAACTCTTGCATAGAATTATAGGATGACAACTTGAGAGTGATGAGGAATACAATTTCTTGGCCATATACAAGTATAAATGGTAATGACTTTAGAGTAAATTTGACCCTTGTTCTATCATCCCAAAGGTATACTTGAGTAACTTGTGTTAGGTTCATGGCTTGTTAATAGAAGACTTCCTGATAGCCTTCATCAAAATTTTGTTAGTTGACTAAAAAACACCATTACTTTGGGGATAATGGTTTGATGAAAACTCAAGAACAATGTTTTTGTCATATACCCACTCAATCATCTCTATGGATATACAAGCATATCCATTATCACAAACTAGAAACACTATTATTCAAAATATAGTAAAAATGTTCTCTTTCAAAAAATTTATCACATGTTTAGTCTTGCATTGCTTGGTTTTTACTAATTCTATCCATCTGGTGTAGTATTTAGTACTAGTGAACACATACTTATGTCTTTCTAAATAATTAGGTCTGATTACCCCCACAAAATATAATCCCCATTGAGAAAAGGGTTTATGAATCATCACTAGTGTCAATGGCATGGCTCTCTTGGGTTGTCTAGTATTGAAAACTTGGCATTGATGAAAATCTCTCATGTGTTTGTTAACATCTTTGAAGATATTAGGCCAATAATAACCAGCCCTAAGGACCTTATATGTTGTTGTTCTTCTTGATGGGTTTCCACTTCCACTATTCTCATGAAAAGTACTCAAGATCTCTGATGCTTCCTCTTTGGAAACACACCTCAGGTATATTCCTTCATAATTCCTCCTAAAAATTACTCCATGTTTGATCAAGATATGTGTTTCCTTCAGTCTGAAAGATCTCTTTTACTCCCTATTTAATCCTACAAGAAAAGTTCCATTGATTAGTAAATGAAAAATAGAGTCATACCAATTATTGGTTGAAAACTTTGTTGCCTTACCTACATGATACTTAACATGGGATTAGTGTTGGAAATCAATTGAATTAACCCTTGACAACTTACTAGTTTAGCAATCTTAACTTATAGATAACATTCTTGATGTATGGACATCTATTTACCTCTTCTTTCCCCTAATTTATATTGGCTACGCATGATCTTAGTGGTAAGATCTGATAGTATTGTATGAATTTATGTCTAAGAATATAATGCCTAAATTTCTTTACTATCTTGACTAAATTAGATGCATGCTTATCAATCAGGGAATAGTTTATCTTAGAATTTTTAAAATTGGTACTCATAAATGCAATAGGATGATCACATCCATCTATTTTTTGAGTTAGAATAGCTATAATTTTATGGTTAGAAGAAAAGGAATAAAGATATAATTATTTTGAAAAATAAAGGCTTATCAAAATTTGTGCTTGTATTATTACTTCTTTCATGTCCTTCAAAGCCTTGCTTGTCTATTTATTACATGTGATATTGGCATTCTTTCAACATGTCATTTAATGGTCTCACAATCTCTACAAAACCAGAAATAAATGTCTTACAAAGTTGATCTTCCCAACGAAATATTTCAATTATTTTCTATTATTAAGGGGTTATATCTTAGTTATGGAATCTACTCTATCACCGTCTATATAAATCCCCTATTTAGTTATAACATGTCCTAATAATTTTCTCTCAATAATAAAAAAAATACTCTTCTTTGGATTGAGATAAATTACGTACCTCCTACATCTTTCAAATATTGTTGAAAATGCATGATATTTTCTTCCCTATTTTTTGAAAATATAGTCAAGTAATCCATGTAGATGATAATGAACTTACCTATCAACCCTGGGAATGAATTATCCATTACTCTTTGAAAGGTTGTACTTGCATTTATCAGTTTGAAGGGAATTGTTTTGTAGGAAAAAATGCCTCACTTATTAGTGAATGTAGTCTTTAATATATCTTCCTTATTCAAAAATACTTGGTTATATCTTGAAAATCCATCAAGAAAAGACATCTTTATATAACCACTAACAATTTGGATAACTTGATCAAGAGAAGGTAAAGGATATTTGTCTTTTTCAAAATCTCTATTTAGATTTCTAAAATCTACACACAATCTGAATTCCCCATTCTTCTTCCAAATTGGTACTAAGTTATTTACACAAGTGGAGTGTCTAATGGTAAAAAATATCCTTCCATTCAACAACTTCTTGACCTCTTTATATATTAGGGGTTCTAGAATAAGATTGGCATGTCTTCTTTTTTTACTAAAAGGCATGTAGGATTGTTTTAATTGTATGGTATGAGTAATGAATCTAGGATCAAAGATATTTAAGTCCTCATATAACCATTTTATAACATATTTATACTTGGCCAACAACTCTTTATATTTTCCTAACTCTTCATTAATATAGGTTGTACCAATATTAACTAGTTTGGGGTTGACCTTGTGTTCCTAACTCAAAATATTTAAAATATTTCCCATTCACCTTGGGAAATTTGAAATTTTTATCTAGTTTATCTATATCAAATAATCTTTCAAGGGAAATCATGCCCTTCAAAATTTTATTATCACTTAATTGCATAATTATATCATCATTGTTATCTTTATCAAGAGCATTTTCATTGGCCTCATCAATGATATGAGCCTCGATTAATCCTAAATTGTTCATGAGGCCTAAAATATATTAGTCATAATTAATACTTGTAAATGGTTTATATTATCATGTACTGAGGGACATGAAATCAATTCAACACTAAGGTTCCCAATTTTAGAGTCTTAGTTGGACATGATATTAGCTACAACTAAGGCTAGTTCATCTCCAAGCTTATTATCATCGAGAGGAATTGAGAGCATTTCTTAGGAACTATAAAATCACCATAAACCAATAGTTCCAAAACTCTAAAATTATATTTCTTAATGTATGACCATTTACACTTGTACTTACTTCTTACTTGATTAACAAGTAGTTTTAAGTCACCATAAACACACAGTTCTTTGACTTTATGCTTGATTACAAATTGTAGTCATAATATTAGAGCCTCATACTATGCCAAGTTGTTAGTATATGAAAATGAAAGTTTTTAAGAAGTAATAAATACTTTTTCAATTAGATTAATCAAGATAATTCCTACACAATAACTAGACTTAAAACTTGCACCATCAAAAAATAATTTCCATATCCAAAGCATAGCACATATTTAGAGTCACATACCTAAAATGTGTCAAGAGTATAAACTCCAAATTTAAAATTCACCATGTTGACTGTAGAGTAAATTTTTACTCTACATTGCATTCAAATTTTCAATTGCACACTGCAATTTTGGTTCTCGCATACCTTGGTCATGGTGGTAGAGTTTTGGAGCAGAGCACGGGTTTATTTCTTTTGATTATCAAAGTGAAGCAGAAGCTATCAAGTGGCATAGTTTGAGCATGGGTTCTCTTTCCCCTTTTTGTTTCCTTCATTTCATTTTTACCTAAGTGTTGAATTCAAGTAGAAGCTGCCAAGTGTGACTTTTCAAAACACTGAGCTAGCCAACTGGCATCTTCCAAGACACTTTTCATTAACTTTCAAGAGGGCCACAAAATGTGCCACATATCCAATAGCTGGGAAAAGTAGAAAGTGCCAAGTGGTAGTCACAGAAGGCTTTGAACTACTTTTTTAGAAGAAAGTGGAAGTCACCACTTGTCGGCATCTGAAAGACAATTGGTTTAACACTAGGTTTCAATGCCTTGGTTCAACATTTTTGGTTCAATACCTTGATTAACATATAAATGGTGCATAGTGTTGAACTATTGAACCATTTTGGTTCATTGGGTAGTTCAAGGGAGTGTCCCAAAAACCAAAAGGGTCAAGTACCTTTCAATAAGGTAGAAAGGCATCATTTCATTTTGTTTAAGTGTTGAAAAGTAGTTGAGGTCAACAAGTGTCACTTTTTGAGCCCCTTTCTACTCCATTCTTGAAAGAAGCAGAAGACGCCACATACCCCTAGTAGGAGAAGCAAAACATGCCACATATCTTCCCAAGAATAACAGAGGCTATCATGTGTCAACTTTTGAGAGATCATCTTCAAGCTTCATTGCTAAATAAAATTATGGTGGGTCCCAGGTGTTATTTTAAAGGGTTGCGAAAGCTGCCAAGTGTCACTATCTATAGGAGCCTAATATGTGCCCCGAATAATTCTATAGCATAGCTAAAGAGAAGCAAAAAATGCCATGTGTTTTTGATAAATTAGGCAAAAAGCACCAAGTGTCATTCTCTAGTGCCTTCTAAAGTAATAAGAAGAATTTTAGGAAATTGACTAAGTGTCCTCTTCCATTTCAATAGAACAGAGTGTTTTGTGTATCTGTTGTGCAAAGCGAGATGGAGGGAAACTCAGTGGGAGTTATTTCTGGTAGATGGAATAGTTCACTGGGTAGATTTTTGGGGGCCTTCAAACATTAAAAGGGCCACTATTTGTCCCCTATAAGTGGAGGTAGAATGGACAGTTAAGTGGCTAAGTAGATGATGGAACAAGAAATTTAGGCATGAAAGGAGGTACTATACATGAATCACCATGCCGCAGTCGGGGCAGTTCCTGATAAGATCAAGATACATCTAAGGCATTGAAAGCACCGCCTATTTGTCCCCTATGAGTTAAGGGTGGAGTAGAATTATGTGGGAAGGGGGATGATGGAAAGAGACATCCAAGGCTATAAAAGAAGAGGGAAGATAGGAAAAAAAAGGGGGGGGACTTTCTATAGTTTTAGACTTTCTAGAGTTAGTGACTAAGTAGTATCATTTTCTTTTGTCTCATTTTCTTGAATTGTAAAGTTGACGTAACTATGCCTTTTATGTGGTTGAATGAATTAAGAAGACTAAACTCTATGCCTTGGTTGATGTTATCTGTGTCATTTGCAAAGTAGTCTATATTATAGATTTATAGAGTTGTGATTAGGAATGTGATTTGCTTTTGTCTCATTTTCTTGAATCGGAAGTTCTACATAACTGTACATGTTTCTTTGCCTCTTATGTGATTGGAAGATTCTTATAAGAAGATTGAACCCTATGCCTTTGTTGACATTTTTTGTATCTCAGCAAAAGAGGTCCCTATTGTGAGCCCCTATTTTTATTATTTCAATCTTTTACATTGATCATGCACTTGTCTACTCTTAAATGTAATTGAATCCTATATATAGTCTCACTATGCTCAAGTTAGGATCAGGATTACACTCAGGTGCATCACCATAGTTAGGTTTCAATTCCTACATTTACATTTATATTTAATTTCCTATCCCTTTTCTCCCAACACTTGATATAAAAGAAAAGACCAGCTTCTCTAAAATCTAGAGGTTGTTTCAAGCTACAATATCCCACAGCTTGAAACTTCCCTTTGTTGTTGATTAGAATCAAGCACAATTTTAAACATCAATAGTTTTTGGCACACCCAATGGGATTAGTCTTGAAGTTTCTTTCAAGACCACATGAACCAGAGAGCTACGAGGAGTCAGAACTGTGGACCAGTCACTAGATCATAGTCTACTGCAAATCTAGGTATTCTTTTGCCACCTTTGGTAATTAGTCCAAGAAGAAGACTCAATCAGTTTCAACCAATATATAGAGTAAATATGGGACCTCCTATTTCCCCAAGAAATTATGTAAGCTAGAATGTTGGCAGTTCTCTGATTCTCCCAATACCACCAGTTACTTATCCTACTCTAGTAGTGTATATGTTGACCCCTGATGAAGAGGAAATAATCTCAAACTTTCTTCTCACTTTGCAAGATAATGGACAATTCTTGGGTCATGTTTCAAATGATTTGTTTGAAATTATTGGGTCAGGCTATACCATTTTGCAAGATAGCTGTGAATTGGTTACAAATGAATAGAACAACATTAAACCTCAATTATATGTGCAAAATTATTGCACTCTTTCAAGATCACCCCTTCAAGAGGTTGAAGTCATGAAAGAGGAGGATAATGCAATAGGGCTAGAGTTTAAAGTAGAAGAAGTTGAGTAAATAAATGATATAGGACAAAAGGATTCTATTGATGAGCAAACCATCATTGATTTCTTGGTAAGGCATGCTGACATCAGGAGCCGATATTTGATGGGCTTCCAAGAACAAGAAGAGCTTATGGATGTCAAAAGCATGTTTGACCTAGACTCACTCGAATGCAGGCAAATCTTTGTGGCCTGCACAAAGGACATTTCACCAAAGATATACCCATTTTAATCACTTGTATGGTGACATAAGTTGGCCTGTCATGAAGAAGATGTTAGAAATTTTGTTTTTGATCCCAGAGGGAGATAAAGATGCTTAATTAATGTAGTTAGGTAGTTTCCCATTCTCGCATTATTTTTGTTTTTCATTGTTGTTTTCCAGCTTTCCTTTTAAATAAGTGTTTTAAACATAGAATTGGCAGCTTAGAAAGTTTTTTAAATTCTTCAAATTTTTGCTGCATTGAATGCTTCCCAAATCTTTCAAAATCTCTAAGGTACCTTGTGCTACAACTTGCATAGCATGTCCACTTCATTGTTCCTCAAATATTGAGTAGGATCTGCTAACGGTCATCTAAATTTAATGCCATTTGAGACTTGATAGGTCCATAAATATCTCTTAGCAAGATTTGAAGTTCACAAACTCTCAAGCATTCTTACACCTATGAAAATATCCCACTCCTTCCAATTTTTTAGTGCCTAGTAAAATTTACTTCAGCAAGAGTGTTTATGTCTTACACAAGGTTCATACTAGGTATTACAAAAAGGATATAGAGATGGTGAGAGCATCATCTTCACAACAAGGAGTTGGGACATCTGGATCTCTTGATAGGTTGCTTGCTAGTAAATCATATGCTTCAGCTCTTGTGCAACTATCAAGAACCTATCCAAGAACTAGAATCCTAGGAGTTGGTCAAGCCAACAACCCATCAAAAGTAAAGGATTATGTAGATGGTATCATAGACCTGATCTTGCAAAAAACTAGTAGCAAGAATCTTACAAAAAAGGCACACCAAATGTATCTTTAAAGAGCTAGAGTAGGGCAATATGAGACATTTGAAATGAGGATATGGACCTCACAACTGGCTCAATTCATTGTCCTAGCCATGCATCCATGCCCTAATTTGATTACATTATGTGTAGACTTGCTCCATACACCATCTTGGACCATTCAATAGGGTCCCTTCATGTTGCAGATCACACCATCAGCTATTAGAGACATACTAGCCCTGCATTATGACAATACCGCTACATTCCCCACTATTGATAAGATGCATAGAACATGGATGAACGTCAACACTCAGATAAGGTTTTTAAGGTCTGAGTTACAAGTGGCTGATGGTGATAGTACAGTAGCCATGCTCCCTACACCAAGAGCTCAGTTCATGCCAGCTAGCCAAAACATGCTATCAATGATGGCTCTCATCTTTTGCATGAAGGATGAGATGGTGGCATATGCAGAACAAATGGCCATCCTTTTTAAGATGAAGATAGTTGACAGGACGCAGGAGTATCGACTTGACTTCTCAAAGCACATCACCTTTTCAATAGTGGAATAGTTGACCCAATTCAAATCAAAAGTGGTGTTTAGGTATTCCTCTTATTTGTTCCATCTCATACTATATTAGAACCCTAACCTTTTCACCCAACATATGGATTTAAACATATATGACCCAGCTTTTGACCCCTAAAGAACCATTCATGTGTCTGCACGGACACACATTTTATCAAGAACTAGTGACCTATATGATTTTTGGGAACTATTCATTACCTCCATTCTCCATTGCCTTAGCCCTAAACCTATCATAAATAGGTTGTTTCCAAGTGTTTCGAACCTCCTGGTCAGTTGTCCAATCTTGTGTGACTTCTATTTTGGATCCCACCACACAATCATAAGGGTTCATGGCTTTTATAGGGAACTAGTATTGCTACTAAAGTCTTTAACTCTTAGGTTGGCATTCTTGGAAGTCACTAGGCAGGTGCTAGTAGTTGACAATGAGTATGGCTCTAGGAAGAAGAAGAGAAAAATGTACAATCTCTCATGGATGGCAGGCAACATGAGTTTAGAAGCCAGAGATGCTGAGACTGTGTTGCTGAGAAAGCTAGCCTTCCTAGGGTTCTTGTTAGTCAAAGACAAATGGGTTTATGACCCAAGTGATTACATAGCTTCCTAGGTAAGGACCAATAGGATTGGGACCAGGATTTCACATGAAGGCCACCCTTTTTGGGAGACCAAAAAAAACACTACAAAAGATGCTCTTGGTATTTATGTTGAATTGATAGATTTGCCTTAGCCACATAATAGGCCATGGAAAACCTTCTATCATAAGTAGAGGGATTATGATCCCAAAGTTAGGATGACTTTTGGTTTGAGAAGGACATTGAAGAATAAAGATTGGGATGCAGAGAAGATTAAGGCCTATTGGAAATATAGGCAAGAAATTTCTCAAACCACCCACACTTTCAGAAGCATGGATTCATATGAAAGATGGGAGGAACTCTAGGATGAGTTTCATCCCTCCCCTACATCTAGCCCAAAAACAAGTCAATTGTAGACACTCAATACAGGGCAGGAAGCTAGAGTGGGACTAAGCCAGCAACCATAGGCCTCAAAGCAAGCTCCAGCTATAGTCACTACATCAACTTCACCCTAGCCTCTTATCACCATGGAAAAATAAAGGAGTGTGGTGTCTTCACCACCAAAATCTTCCCCATCATCGAAAGTTATTGAAGTCCCTAGTTATCCACAAGCACCACTGGCAATAGCAAAAGTGGAAGGGAAGCAGATGCAACCAGAGTTAGAGACACCCAAGAAGAGAAAGAGGGTGCAGTTACAAAT
Organism: Torreya grandis; assembly: GCA_037957365.1. NCBI lineage: Eukaryota > Viridiplantae > Streptophyta > Pinopsida > Cupressales > Taxaceae > Torreya > Torreya grandis. The sequence goes on along the minus strand of JARHVA010004097.1, from coordinate 863,930 downwards.
AGATTTAGAGGAAAAAGAACCTTTATAAAACCAAGTGTAGAGAACTATAATTCCCCCTTAAGTAATTATTACTCCTCCTCCCTCTCAGTCTATTCCATTCCCTATCAGCATGATGCCTCCACCTAGCAAAATGACACCTCCTATCATCTCTGCCATCCCTATTTCACAATTCACCCCATTCTTGATGCCTCAAGCCTTAACATTACCCTATTTATCCCCTTATACTCTTAAGAAACCTTTCCCTCAAATTTCCCATAGCCAACCACTGGCTATTCAATATGGCATGCCACAGGGATATCCTTTTGTGGGAGGACACATTGTATCCCCTTCCACCTTCTAGATGTATGCTGATGTTGCTAGGAAGGCAAGAAAAGCCTGGATGGAGGAAAATAAAACTAAAGAGAATAAAGCATTGGCTGCCCCACACCTACGATCACAATTTGACCCTATTTAGAAGCAACTGATGGTGACCCATTTGTCACCCAATGTCCTCAAGCCGAGCGAGTAGATGCAACTAGAGGATTATATAATGAATGTAGTGGCCATTTATATGTCCTTGTTCAGGCCCCAGGATAAAGTTGATCTATTGATAGAATCCACTTCTATAGTCATGAAAGATTATTTGAAAACATCAAGAAGACTATAGAAGATGGAGGCCGATTTGGCTAAAGAAAAGGCAAACTATAGTAGTTTGGACAAAGAAATAAATAAGAAAGATAATGAAATAGAGAATCTAAATAAATAGTTCCAAGATACTATTTCCATTTAGATTCACATGGTAGTCTAGGCCCAAAATTATTCATTAAAAGTAGAGCTAACACATGCAAAGGATGCAGTGACGACCCTTAGGGGGGAGAAAGAAATGTTACAGGGAAGATTTGAAGGACATCAGCTACAAATTACTCAATTGCAATAGAAGTTGTTGGATGAACAAAATAATACTGCAACTTTTCAAGCCCAGTTCCAAGTAGAGTAGTAGAAAGTGGTGCAACCGACGCTAGAATTGGCTAATAGGCCAAAAGGTGTCAGAGTGATAAAACTGGTAAAGGAGCTCTATGAATCAATGTGGAAAAGAATCTCCTCAGAGATTATTTAGCTTAGTCTATCTCTCACCTTCCTGCTCAATGCATAGTAATTATGCAAAAAGGTGGAAGATTTAGTGAAAAAAACTCTAGCTAAAGTCTCTAACAGAGTCACAGACTCCTAAACCTTGTTACAGAAGCTCTACGATGCAATAGATGTGACACTCGTAGCCATGGGGATCACTGATAGAATGCTCACTGCAAAATGAGTCAATGAGGTGCTCAATTGCAATACTACGGCCAACAGTTACAAAGAGCTTCTTGAAGTCATGAAAGAAGGCATCAGTGAGATCAGACAACGTATTAAAGATCTAGTGCAACTAGGTCTTCCTTCTCCATTTTTGGATGCCAACATGGTGCTAATGGTTGATCAAATTAAACCATTATTGCTGGCCAAATAGAAGGATCAAACAATTTTTTAGGACATATGAGATGATTCCTCAGTCTCAAAAGTCAAAGCTATTTTGGTTCCTATTTCCTAGTTGGAATTCAAATTGAAAGCTATAGTCTAGATTATATAAAACTTTTTGCACAAAGATATCATTAACCTTGATCTAGCTTTCATTGAATTACATAACAAGTAAGGGTTATCTGATCATGAATGTTCCATCTACTAGACAACACTTTTGAAGCTGTAAAATTTTGAAATTTTGACAAAGCAGGAGTTGTGTTTCTTTCTGAGTAGGCTCAAAAGTCCTGGGGGTCACCAGTAACTGTAGAGTAAATTTTTACTCTACGTTGCATTTAAATTTTCAATCATGCACTATAGTTTTGGTTCTTGTATACCTTGGTCATGGCGGTAGAGTTTTGTAGCAGAGCACAGGTTTATTTCTTTCAATTATTGAAGTGCAGTAGAAGTGGCCAAGTGGCATAGTCTGAGCACGGGTTCTCTTTTCCCTTTTTGTTTCCTTCATTTCATTTTTTCTTAAGTGTTGAATTCAAGTAGAAGTTACCAAGTGTCACTTTTTGAAACATAGAGCTGGCCAATCAGCATCATTTAAGACACTTTTCATAACTTTCAAGAGGGCTACATAATGTGCCACGTATCTAATAGTAGAGAAAAGTGGAAAGCACCAAGTGGCTGTTGTAAAAGGCTCTAAACTACTTTTTTAGAAGAAATCAGAAGTCACCATGTGTCGACATCTGAAAGACAATTAGTTTAACACCAGGGTTCAATGCCTTGGCTCAACACTTTTGGTTCAATACCTCGATTAACATGTAAATGGTGCATAGTGTTGAACCATTGAACCATTGAACCATTTTGGTTCATCGGTTAGTTCAAGGGAGTGTCCCAAAAACCAAAGGGATCAAGTACCTTTCTGGAAGGTAAAAAGGCATCATTTCAATTTGTTTAAGTGTTGAAAAGTAGTGGAGGTCACCAAGTGTCACTTTTTGAGCCCCTTTCTACTCCATTCCCAAAATAAGTAGAAGACGCCACATACCCCTAGTAGGAGAAGCAGAAGATGCCACGTATCTTCCCAAGAATAGCAAAGGCTACCACATGTCAACTTCTGAGAGATCATCTTCAAGCTTCATTACTGAATAAAATTATGGTAGGTCCTAGGTGTTATTTCAAGGGGTTGTAGAAGCTACCAAGTGTCACCATCCATAGGAGCCTAATATGTGCCCCAAATAATTCTACAGTGTAGCTAAAGAGAAGCAGAAAACATCATGTGTCTTCAATAAATCAAGTGGAAAGTGCCAAGTGTCATTCTCTGGTGCCTTCTAAGTAATTAGAATAATTTTAGGAAATTGACTAAGTGTCCTCTTCCATTACAATAGAATAGACTATTTCGTGTATCTGTTACCACAAAGTGAGATGGAGGGAAACTTGGTGGGAGTTATTTCTGGTAGATGGAACAATTTGCCAGGTAGATTTTTGGGGGCCTACAAACATTAAAAGGGCCATCTATTTGTCTCCTATAAGTGGAGGCAGAATGGATAGTTAAGTGGCTAAATAGATGATGGAATGAGAAATTTAGGCATGGAAGGAGGTACTAGACATGAATCACTATGTTGCAGTCAGGGTAGTTCTTGATAAGATCAAGATACATCCAAGGCATTAAAATCACCATCTATTTGTCCCCTATGAGTTAAAGGTAGAGTAGAATTACGCGAGAAGGGGGATGATGGAAAGAGACATCCAAGGCTATAAAATAAGAGGGAAGATAGGAAAAAAGGGGGGAATTTCTATAGTTTTAGACTTTCTAGAGTTAGTGACTATGTAGTATCATTTGCTCTTGTCTCATTTTATTGAATTATAAAGTTGATGTAACTGTGCATGTTTTTGTGCCTTTTATGTGGTTGAATGAATTAAGAAGATTGAACTTTATGCCTTGGTTGATGTTATCTATGTCATTTGCAAAGTAGTCTATACTGTAGATTTTCTAGAGTTGTGATTAGGAATGTTGTTTGCTTTTGTCTCATTTTCTTAAATCAAAAGTTACACATAATTGTACGTGTTTCTTCACCTCTTATGTGATTGGAATATTCTTATAAGAAGATTGAACCCTATTCCTTTGTTGACATTTTCTTTATCTCAACAAAAGAAGTCCCTGTTGTGAGCCCCTGTTTCTATTATTTCAATCTTTTACATTGATCATGTACTTGTCTACTCTTAAATGTAATTGAATCCTATATATAGTCTCATTGTGCTCAAGTTAGGATCAAGACTACACTCAGGTGCACTGCCATAGTTAGGTTTCAATTCTAGCATTTCCATTTATATTTAATTTCCTATGCCTTTTCTCCCAACACTTGATACAAAAGAAGAGACTAGCTTCTCTAAAATCTGGAGGTTGTTTCAAGCCACAATATCCCACAGCTTGAAACTTCTCATCATTCTTGATTAAAATCAAGCTTAATTTTAACCATCAACATTGACCCTTTCATTTAAAACATTATATTTGGTGATTATATGCTTCATCTAGGGTTCTCTTTTGATTTAAATGTAATTTTAAACTCCATTCCATGGAAGCCACATGTGTGAATAGTCAATGGACATGTAACCATTCAAAGACTTGGTCTAATCCCTATTGAGTAGCATACCATAAGCATCATGTATATTTAACACTCAAAAGTTAATAAATTATTATAACCTTAGTTGAACTACAAGCTACATGTGAACATACACCAATTCTCTAATTATTTTCACCCTAGATTTATTTAATTGAGTAACAACCCTATCAAATTTTATTGGAGTCAAACCAAGTTACTCACAAATACATTTAGGCATGATGTTAGTAGATGCACATGAATATAGAAAATATTTATGCAAATTATTACCAAAATTTATAACTATAATCAAGAAAGGTTGTACATATGCTTTATTCTTTTACATGGTAACATTAGCATTTATACCCTTGGGTGACTTACTAGGCTTCTTAGATAGAGATTCAAGTAACAAATCCCTTTTTCTAGTAATTTGAGTCAGTTCATGAAATGTGATATTAGACTTAATCTTATTCATGTCATCAACTATATTGTACCCACTTCTAGTAGAAATACTAGATGAATCAACATTTTATTTATAAGTACTTCCTTTTATAGGATTAGGATTATTGTCAGTTGTAGGATCTAGAGGATTGTTGCAGTTATTCGATGGACTTGAATTTTTCAAAGGTTTCTTTTTCTCCCTATTCCTTAGAGTATAGGTCGTATTCAAGTACTATTGAAATGCATGCACCTCTTTAAGAGTATCTTCAGGCTTATTTTCCTCTTAGAATGGGAATTCAAATATCTCCACCATCAAGGTTGTATTTATAAATTTGGATATCTTTGAAGATCCATAAGTATGTATTAAATTATATCTATTAGGTGTATTTATAAATGTATTAAACTCATCCTAAAATAATTTAAAAGCATTATATAATTCATTGCAATATAACTCACATGCTTTAAAGTATTGTGAACCCTGTAATATTTAGTTAGAGAAACATCACAAATATTAATCTAAAGGATATTATTACATGATGATGACTCATTTTTGTTATTATTTATTATGCTATCATTATGAAATAGGTTTTTAGTTCTATTAAACCTTTGATAAGCATAATTCTTGTTGGATTTCTTCCCAGTATTTCCTACTAGTTTCTGTAATTAAATAAAGTTAGTACTTAACTTTTAAACCATCTTAAATATGGATTAATTCTCATTATTTGATTCCTATAAGTTATGAACTTGATTACTATTATTATTTATTGGCATTAAATATCTTTTCTCTTACGGATGAAATCCGTTTGTAGCATTGTTGTTTAAGAATCCTACATTTTGGACAGGATGGGCTTGGATTAAGTATAATTGGTTTAAGACTGGTGTCTTATTTGGGGTAAGCACATTCTAATTGGCATTATTAGTGACATTTAATTCATATAAATTAGGATTAACATTGGTAATGAAATATTCAAGTTGACCTTGATCCTGTATTTGATCATTGATAGTTATAGCTTCAATTTAAGACAATGCTAAGGTGTTAAAGAATCAAACAAACCTTTTAAGAAATAGAGAAGTCATGGGGTCCAAATCATCCTTGTATATTTCTAAATCCAAGGATTCATCAAGTCTATAAGTAGCTATGGTTCTACTAAACATATTTTAAAATATAAAATTAAATGCTCTAATGGTCTCACTGCAATCTCTCTTAACAGTGGTGAGTTGTTGATAAGGAATGCAAGGACTAATGATTTTACCAAATTGATCAATAAAGATCTTGTTAAATTAATTATAACTAGTAATATAATTCTTATGGATATTTAGGAACCATTCATATATAACATATTTGAAAGTAAATGGAAACAATCTACATGCTACATATTCATGAACTACATTTAACAACCTTAAAGAAAATTTGAATGATTTAATATGTTCTTCAACTATGACAATACCATTAGAACTAAATGATAACAAATATTTATCAAGGTTTCTACGTAGATCATGTACTTGACTAGACACATTGATGGAAGATCCATATAACCAAGTCATACCATGATAAGGATTGAACATAGAATCACTTTGAATAGGTGAAGTAGGCTAAGATTTAGAAACCCTTTGCTTACCTTTATCTAATCTTGCTTTCTTATGACCTTCTAATGAAATGAGAAGTAGTCTTGACTCAGAATGTGACCTAGTCCTAACTCTAGGCAATTATAACTTGTAAACCTTGAGTAAAATATGAATTAGAAACCTTATCTCTGTAAATATGGATAATTTTTATCTCAATTTTTGTAAATAATAGTCTAATTCTTACCTATGAGTAGATTTTCACATTTAAGATTCGAAAGTTAAGCAAGCTTTGCATAAATTCATATAAATCTCTTTAAACAATAGTTGTATTTGATTGAATAAGCTCAAAGATATATCTAAACATGAGAATATCAATGATCTTTACACATCTATGTTCAAATAAGCGTAAATTTTCAAATAATCAATCAATCTTTGAATAAATTTATTGTCACTAATTTCAAATGAGGAAGATTTATAGATCTCAAGATACCTTTGCAAATATTTACCATGAATCCTCAAAGAATGACAATCTTCAACTAAACGAACCTAAAGATTGGTATGAAACCACAAATGTCAAAGATATTTACATAATTATGATAAAATAAACACAAATATGCAAATAATTCATTGATATTTGAATAAACTTCACTAAAATTAGCAAAGCCACCACAAATTTACAAAGATTTAACTAAGGCCCTCCTTCAAGTCTTAGTGGAACACATTCTGTATTACTGAATGTATGTGTATCATAGGTGGTTCTTAGTGTTTAAAAAAAACTATTCATTTTTGAATTTGGAGAATCCAATGCATGAGTTTCAAGTTATGATAATCTTGTTAACTTTAATGGAATAATGGTAGAATAAGTGAATTATTTCACGATATTTATAATGTTTGGTTGTTGGGAGAAACTATGGCCTAATAGTTAATCTATGAAAATTAAATAATATTGACTAAGTGAAATGAATTATGCTTAATTAATTAAGTTTAAAACCTAAGCTACTATGAATATTTACAATAAGAACTAATCAAAAGTGAATTGGTCAAAAAAAAAAGTAAAAGTAAGGGTTGTGTAGCGAAGGAACATAATGATGTTATTGGTATTGATTCTATACATAATGAAAAATCTCAAATATCATCCAAATATGGACTTAAAACCAATTTATAACATAAAATAGCATAATCTCAAATCCCACCACACATCAAGAAAACATGTAAGGAAGTGAAAGAATGAAAATAAGAACTGGATTTACTTAAAAATGTACCCTTGTAAGTAAATAACATTATCACATCTAAAATAATAGAAAATAAAATGAAATGAACCTAAAAAATTTCAATCAATCTAGCATTTGCATAAATTGATAACTCTGTATTTTGACTTGCACATCTAGAATTCATGATGACCATTCAAATATAAAATCTAAACCAGACAAATGAGAGAGAATCCATAGTAATAATTCACATAAATAAATGATACCATCCTTTTATAATTCTTTGCTTGCATTAATTTCTCTAAAATTAGGACAAAGTATTTTTGGTCAAAACTCCCTCTCTTTTTATGGTACACCCTTAACCATTGGTGTGTCTAGGGATATGTGTGGCTGACTTATGGCTTACATACCTATTGTAATTACTTGTTACATTTTTCCATGTTCTTAGATAGGTCAGATTATGAAATAACCTTGGCTAAGCAGACTATATTAGGAGGTAGTGGTTAGTCTCTATGGAATTATGTTAATTATTCTACTATTAGTGCATTGATGTGGAGGTTATGCCCTCGAAGTGGCTTTGCTATATTATCTTGTATTCTATTCTACTATCAATTATCACCATGTGATATCTCATATTTTATTATTCTATGTAATATAAAATCATTATATGTGAATATCTAAGTAATTTTATAACAAGTGGTATCAGATCTTCAATTTGGGCAATTTGTGTGGAATGAAACCCTAGATTTCTAGAATCATCAATATATTTTTATTGGTTGTGAATTTTGGCACAATTGTTCTATTGGATATGGAGAATATTTTAAATAAGTAACAGTAAAAATATATAGATTTTTAGATCAATTTTAAGGGATTTATTGTTATTTTAGGGTTTGTACTAATCTCATTATATCTTGCTAAATATAGGTAATTTTTACTCTAAATTTTTGTTGGAACTGTAAGAATATACAATAAATTTATAGTCAAAATTTCAGAATTTTTCAAAAAAATTTGAGTGATTTATTATGATTTTATTATTTTTCATATATTCACTCTACAGGTCAAAATTTGTGGAATGTTTTCACAATTTTTTTTTTAAAATTCCAATATCACAAGAGGAACTTACAGTTAAAAGTGAGGATTTTTTTGATATGTTTTTAATTATTTTTTGACATTTTAGGGTTTTACAAACCCTAGTTTTTATTTGTGAATCATGAAGTTAAAAAATTATTCAAGGGAGGATGACATTGATGCTAGAAATGGTGGATTCTTTTTAAGGATCATATTAAAAAATCTTTTGGGAAAATAAAATTATCTCTTTTTTTTTGGGCCTACACTACATTGGTTTGATCATTTGAGTTGTGTACAAAATTAATATTCTTCATTGAAGTCAATAGAACAAATCTTCATAGATCTATGGGCTATAATAAAGGATGCAAAAGAGGAAAAAAATAATGATGGTAATGAGGAAGATAATGAAATCACTGAAGAAGAAAAATTAGTGGAAGAAAATAATGCCAAAGATGATGATGATGAAGTTGAAGAAGAAGAAGTTGAAGAAAAAGAAGATGATGAATAAGAAGAAGAAGAATTAGCTGATAATTCTTTAAATGATTTGGCTCCAAATAACTGGATTCACTTAAAAATGTACCCCTGTAAGTAAATAGCATTATCACATCTACAATAATAGAAAAGAAAATGAAATGAACCTAAGAAATTTCAATCATTCTAGCATTTTCACAAATTTATATCTCTACATTTTGAATTAGACATCCAAAATTCATGATAACCATTCAAATGTAAAATCTAAGCAAAATAAATGATAGAGAATCCATAATAACAATACACACAAATAAATGAGACAATCTGTTTAGAATTATTTGCTTGCATTAATTTCTCCATAATTAGGAAAATATTTTTTCTCAAAACTCCCTTTCTTTTAACAATTGATAATAACCCTTATATAGAATATTAATGATGTATGTCAATTAGCTATGCCAAATTAAAATTGTATAATTATATTTTATAGCCTTCTAGAGAAAGATAATTTTTAAAGAACTGACCTATAGGTGATGCAATTTACATGTTGCACATGCTTTTACAATATAATATTCCTTTTCAAAATACAAACAGATTAATTTACAAAAAATTAATCAACAAATTCAACTTTGAGGCCCTTATACTGCTAATGTCTCCTATTTTTACTAAAGGATATTCATTAATTTCATAAGTTGATCATCAATGATCTTTAAGTTGACAATGGGATCCATGAATATTTCATCCTCTTGACCATCTATGTTCTTTAGATCTTTATTAGCCCTTCTAATGTTTTTTTCATGCTCTTAGCTTCTGTAATCTTCTCCTCTATGTTAAATATCATGTTCATGATCTTTATGTTCTTTGCTTCTATCTTCTTTTGTCTCTAATTTTTCACTTCATGCATGACATAAGAAGACTTAAACTTGAATTATTCATTAGTAATTAGACCCATAGGGTTGAGTGATAATGCTATAAATTATATGATCTATCCTACTTTTCAACCATTTCCCATCTTTAAAAAGTCTTTCTAGGCCCTTAGACCAGCTACTCAAACTCTTGATTTTATCCACTAATAATTCCATGGCCATATTTAGATGAGCCAAATTGATTATTTTTGAAATCAAGAATTTGATCCTCTATCACAATGTTGATCAAATCCTTTACTTTTTTAATTAGACTTTGATATTAATGAACTAGGCTTATGTCCATTGTATTTTGTTAGCTCAACAAACTCTGTTTGGACTTTATTGACTTTAAAGAATTAAACATGCCAAATAAATTCTCTTCAAACATTTTGATCACTACCTCTAGAACTGATAATACAAATTTCTCTTCCAAGTTCTTATTTTACTGATATATAGCTTTGAATGCAACATGTAATTATTCAATCTAAGCTTGGCCCAAATCCAATAAATCCTCTTCAAATATAGGATTTTCTCTAGGCTTTTGTGTTATTACTTGGGTAAGACTAGCGAAGGGTTCCACCTTTGAATAGGTCATTTATTCACCACCCTAGATGATATTTTTCTTATTCACCCTTATTAAGCTAGTAGTTTTTGGGTCAAACTTAACTCTAACATTGGATTGAGATAATTGAGGTGGTGAGATCTCAACTTGTGCTCCACTTGATTGACCTAAAACAACCAATCTTATCTCATCCTCATATTGTAAGGCCATAATCTATTGATTCATTTATTATTTCAAGGGAATATTTGTAGCCTTCACCATGGCCCAAAGATAATGCTCAGTAGGCACTCTCTTTAAGTTAGGTTTATAGATGAACCATTCCAAAATAGTTGCACCATTAATGATGTTTTTTTCAATAAATAGATTGACTTCACTCAAAGGGGAAGTGAAATTTAACTTTGGTTTCGTGGATCTAGGAGAAATAGCCAGCTTAGTCATCCCTTTAAGGGGTATCCATAGGGACTATGTTCAAAACATGCTTCACTTTTTCTTCCTTGGTCTCTCCAACCTAGTCTTCTTCATCTTCAAATTCATATGTAATTGATATAATTTTCAATTAATCCTCTACAAACTGATTGGGGTCTAGGGCTATCATGTAAATTTACTTTGAAGTTGATCCTCACTCCTCTACCTTAACTGAAGAAGAAGTAATCTCATCAAGACTTATTTAGTCTAGTCTCTACTCAATCTATTACTTAGTTTTGTGTTTTACTTGTGTCTAAGATGATGGAGGTCTAGTAGGTGCACTACTTAACAAATGGTATTATTTGGGCCCTAGCTACCATCTATTACCCCCCTTCTAATTTTTTTCAAGTATGTATTCTAGCCTAAGATCGTGATCCCTCAATATCTTAGTGACCTAAAATTATGAAGATGCTTTTGTGTAAATATGGTCTAAGGCTCTAGGTTCATGATAATATGGTACACTCTACATTCCCTTAATCTTTAAATGTTTTTTAACCATTAAACAAGGGTCCCATTGTCTAATCCCATCCAAATGTAGATTGAAGGATGTATTATGCCTAGATGTTGCCTCAATGTTCTCCCATTGATTGATGATCATCTTACTAATATTTATTGGGAATTTATGAACAATCCCTTTTTTTGGTCTTGAAAATACCTACACCTTGAAATAGTTGATACTCCAATTTCTGCTCAACTATCTTGTTAGGGACATGAATGTATAGTCTAATAATAATAATTTGTGTCCCTTTAATTCTTATGAATATATAATCTAGGTATAGATATTTATCACTTATTATTTTAATAGACTTTTTAATCCATGGGATAATTCATGGCATTCGAATGTCAATTATCACCTCACTCAGGGCTGGGTAGACACAATCACAAATGAATTAAATGTGGTCCCTATATTCGAATATGTGTATCTTTGAAGTATATTGGTAAATAATTTGTGTCCCATCAGTAACCATGCCCTTTTCTTAAGGATCTTGGTAGTAGCATAAAGACCATCTAAAAGATATGACATCATATAGAATTGAGTTTTATTCTTGTTCTTGATTGTAAAAATATGCCTACTTAATGATATGCTTATCATTTCACCCAAAGGGGAGGGGAAACTATTTTTAAATGAAATAATACATAATTTTCACCCATAATAGGTCAACATAGGCTATGTTAGTATTCCCACATAATTTATTTATCATTTTCATAATCATCCTAATCCCATGTCTAAATTGGCTAATGGTGATATTTTTACTCAAGTCTGAAAATACTTAATTTCCATAATATAACCACATGGTTAAGATGACCTTTAAATAGTTCTCTTTATCCTAGGAATTATTAAAGGTAGGTCAATTTGTGGTTTGGGTAGTTTATAATACTTTTCAAAATCTACAACAAAAATATATGACACATTAATGTGACTGTGCTCATTTTAATCAACTGTTATCTATCTTAGTTTATTTTAAAATAGGAGAAAGAATGTTGATAAAATGGAGTACCTCATGATTTTCTACCACATACTAAAGAATATTCATTTAAATTGAAACTATATCATAGTAAAACCTCTTGGTAAACACATTCTTCTCCTTTGCTCTTGTGATCACTTGTTGGTTCTCAATGGTCTAAAACAAAGCTGACCAATTGTTGTCTTCAATGCTTAAAACATTAACAATGAATTCTGTCACCAAGGTCCTATAAGACACATGTTAACATCTCATTGGGTTTAGACCTATTAAAAAGTGTCCATTGTATCAGACCATTGATTTGTATCTAGGAGGTTGAATGTCATTGGTTAATCTCTATTTGATTTAATACAACTATGTCACTTGTCAGTACTGCATTTACTCTTGGATCTTTAAAAAGTTAGATCTATCTCACACTTTTAGATTTTTGTTACATACATGAACACCATTGATATTGATCCTATGGGTTCTATCCTTTTCTTCATGCATCATTTATTTCCTGGCATAATCTCTAAAATGGTGACACTTATCACCTTCTCACTCTTTTTGAGGCTCCTTTGAAGTTCTGACTTAATGCTAACCATTGATTGAAATGTGTACATGCAACCACGGACCATCAATATTTAGGATAGTGCTCAAGTTTTAACTATCCATTATGGGCATTACACTTGTCATCACCACATTTGATCATAAGACTTGTTGACATTTTAACCTTGCTATGAACTATTATATCTTCTTTGTACAAATCAACATGCTTTGTTATATCTTGATACATACAGTCAGACATGATTTGTTAATTTATTTACTTGTAGCATATTTGAATTATTGATTCCTTTCTCATCATAGGATCATCTTTTCCCAATCAAACACACTACATCAATCTAGATGCTTGACTCGTTAACTTTGTATGTGTCCCTATGAACCATAGATCTTTTGATTGAGCTCTAGGATCTCATCACTTATCATACTTCTGTTGGTCCATTCTATTCCTCATAACAAAATAAAATAGGTAAGGCTTAAATAATGTATATGACTTAGGATAAAGTCTTTAACATAAGGTTTTTTATGTGTTAATAAACGTGATTGAGAGCCTTAGGGTAAGAGTTTAGGCTAAGTATGAAACATAATAAAAAGGATCTTACATTTAATTATTATATGTGGGTAATAAAAGAATTAGGGGGAATCGGGACATATAAAAACATAGCATAAATTTTATAGCCTAAGGTCTTAGTCATGTTTAAAAATATGACTAAAACCTTAGGATAAAAATTAAGCTAAGTCTTTTAGCAAATATAAAGTGTTCATGTGCATTTTTAAATAAAATAAACCTACATAAATTTGAATTATTTTAAAAAGACTTAGGGTAAGGTTTTTGACATGTTTAAAAATGAATATAATTAAACATTTAAATACCAATGATTAATCAAAGAGTCATTTTATCATTAAATCCCAAAACCCTAGACCTTGTTCTCAATATTAAGACTCCATTAAACCTACAACCTAGAAACACAAAAGGTAGCCATTAGTAACATTAGACAAAATAAGACAAGGATCACATAGAGACATGTTAGTTAATATCAAAGAAAAATAGGTTTGTATGATCTTCAAATAAATAATTCTTATGAAGTGGTATTTTTAATTCAAAACACAGATTTGTAAAATTAGAAAACAAGGGTACCCATTTTTGGATATGAGGGTATGTTGAACTAAATAGTTTGACATATCCTATGACAATAAGGTTACTTATATTTGGATGAAAACACATAATATATATGACACACTTTAGGATTGAATTGGGGACACTAACCATTGGGTCAATAACAAAGATGTAGAGTCCTTCACCATCTAAACATTAAAAAGGGAGTCCAAGATAGCATGATATTGCTCAACCATATATATGAAGTGAGGTTGATCATGTGAACAAGTACGGGGACCCACTTCTCATCATCATCCTTGAAGAGAATAATTTAATATCTCATGAAAACCTTTTTATATTTAATCTATATTAGTAGGTCACTAAGGTATTTTATAAAGGGAACTTCTATATTACATCCAACTTAGTTGATGCTACTTATGATACCATTCATTTGAAGAGCATTGTGTTAACTTAGTATAGACATCTAGGTTACCATGTTCATGTCATATTCATTAAATTATATATCCACCACTTCAAGCATCACATTGGATACATCTATGACCATTTATATCCCCCTATATACCCAAATATTGACAATAAGCCCATTTGATATTAACAAAGGTAATAATGGCATCCATCCTATCCATTAGTGTGTATTGGTACTATTTATACCATATATTCATCATGATAGAAGGTGTTGAGGGATATCCCCTCAAGTTACCATACATTGTATTAGATAGGCTATAATAACAGGATATATTTTTCATCTTGTCAATGGTGTAGACTACCTCTATCTTGACAAGAGACATAAATATTGTCCCCAACTCCCCACCATCTTAGAGAACCTTGAGTACATAATATTGCCTACAATATTTTCCATGTGTACACATAGGGACTTATTTAATATCACACTTAATACTGATAGACAATGGGGTCCTCATGCATTGTTAAGGCCCATGTTGAAAAATGTTGAGCTAGGTTAAATTTATTTTTGATAGATAATGGGATCATCATGGCATAATTAAGGCCCATGAGGTCCACCTACATGACACATTACATCTAAACCCTTCCAATTATTTTGAGGTAATGTTTAAGTTGGAATCATCTCAATTTATTGTAATATAACAAAAATATCCCAATCCATTATTAGAGGAGAGGCCTAGTCATCCACAACCTTGTGTTGAGATCATAATTAATGTAAAGAGACTCTCTTAACTAATTTAGGAAGGGTTCCAAATATATATCACTCCATTAGCTTCTACATGATCTTCAATAGCAGAGGCTTCTTAGGTAATCCATCCTCATGTTGTTCTTACTCTTAATTTTTATATAAACTTAGAGACTTAGCACAATTCCCCTAGGTATAAAACTTTGTAATCCCTATATATTTCACATCATACCTTAGAAATATCAAGGAAATAACTTGTCTCTCCTCATGGTTTTAAAACCCTAGTTCAATGTTCCCCTATGGTTTCTTCTATAATTATATCCATGGTTTTCCCTATTTCTCTTTGTGCTACAACTCTTAGTGATCCTAGTTTTCATCCACCTCTAGTTTTTATTTCAATATCCAATGGCACTCCTTCAACCCTTCTTTTTCTAACATCTTTGATCAGTGTGGCCATTTTTAGTGCTACACTTTCTATACCTTTTTTCATAGTGACTCTTACAATTTTGGTTCCTTACATTTCTCTTAGTTTCCATATAATTATTATGATCCCATGTGTTTAGGTATTTCTTGATTATACAACCTAAGTTCTCCAACAACTTCATTTACAACAACCATGGTAAACACACTAATATTTAGTGTCAGTAAGGTTTACACCAAGCATATCTCTACACCTTGGTCTCTTTCTAGTGGTACTTTAGAAGTGTGGTAGTGAAATAAAGAATACCTAAGTAGAATCATTCTATTCACCCAAGAATAACTACTCCCAAGCCTCTAATTCAACCTCTTAATAAACCTAAAACATCATTGTGGGCATCCCTTACCCGTACACCATGTTCCTTAGGAATTATTTTCAATAGGCCCATTTTATCTTTCATAGTGAACATTCAACTCATGGATGTCATTATTTCCAATTTATATAGGATTCAAGACCAAATTAGATAATGCTTTTTCCCATGAGAAGCTTTCTTATCCACTCTCCCATTTTCACCCATGCTTCCACATCCATTTTCCATTCCATTTCATACCCCCTCCATTCATACCAAATACACCCATGATTACACCACCCACTTCATCTATTCCCTTATTTTCAATGACCCTATAACCAATAGAGGGACAAGTTAGGCTTATTTCTTCATAAAATTAAGGATTATAGAGACCCAAGTTGGTTTACAATGGGGACTCAATAATATAGCTTAAATTAAATAGAGATTCTAGTAGGTTAAAACTATTGATGACCTATACATTTACACAAGATGGAGAACATATCATGACCTATTATCTCTTTTGGAGTGTGTCACAATTGTGTTTTAATAGATTATCCATGACATATTGGAGTGGAATTTCATTAAAATATGTGGTTTATATCCTCTTTTATATAAATACTATGTTTTAGTATTATTTTAAGGTCAACATTTTTGTACCATAAGACACAAGCAATTAATATAAATTTTATTGTATTTCATCATGTTGGTTTTCATTATATTTTATTGTGTCTAATTTCTAAATACCTTAAAAAATTTATAGTGAAAATGGAGAATATCATTATATAATACTATTACATGAGTCTATCTAAAATATGTGTCTAGTTAGGATGATTTGTATGTAATTATAATTAACTCTTATGTTTCATCTATATTTTAAAATAAATTATAAGTGAGTGTGTGTATTAAAAAAATATTACAAGTTTTATATATGTAATTGAAATTTTATAAATAATCACATAATGTTCCTTTGAATCCATTACATGTATGGATAAAATTAGTGTTGATGTGAAACATAGTATATAATGGTAAAACTATAGTTGCATTCATACTCAGTCTTAGACATTGGTTCCTCCATACTCACCGAAGGGTATTTATCTTTATACCTTACCATTTACCTTATATTTTGTTTATTTATTGACAACTATGAATCAAAGTTACTACTTTTTTGGGTTATGGACACTAGATTAGTGAGGTGACATATTCTTAGGTTAGTCAGTGTGTTCAAATAGTGTTGAAATTCTAGTAGTATTTCATATTATAAAGACTCATTATAATAAGACTACGTAATTGATAAAAACACATGAAACTCATGCCTTGGATTGTATCAATATTATTTATAAAATGACATGGTGAAATCCCTTTATCTCTCTCTAGTATTTTTAATGTACCTAAATAAATGGGTACAATTTGAACTGCCAACACATACTTTTCTTCACTTTATCAAATAACATAAATTTTTTGGCAATTATAAATTTAAAATTATTTTATAAAATGTAGAGGATGTATTAAAAATATATTATAAATATTTAAATGAATGCCATGCATGTGAATGAAAAAGTATTGTTGATCAATTCTAAGTAGACTCAGTCTAACACTTTGTAGTCTCATTGATCATTTATACAAATTACATAGAAGGTACAATTCAATATATACACACCTATGTGTAAACTTTATATATATATATATATATATATATATATATATATATATGCACTATATAACAATCTTAACCTTATTTATTCATAGCACATAATTAATCAGTTATCTAACAAATAAATTATTAAATTCATTATTCTCAAAGTTTATTTATAAATTAAAAAATGATAGGAAATTTATCGCACTTCACATGATAATCATGATTATTAAGATAATATAGATATATGGCTTGGTTTCATTAAAATACTCTAAGAAATGTATTATCTTGTTGGAACTTGTGATGACTAGTACATCATATTATCCCAACTGTACCAAGTCAAGAAAAATTTGTGTATCAATACACATATACATTTCATACTTTGGTGTCCAAACATGGGAATCATTATTTAGAAAAAAACATTTTTTTAAAATATACATTAGGATTGAGACCTCATATCTAGTCAGATATGGATTTATTATAGATCTCTTAGATTGGAGAAGCTTATAAAATTTATTTCATGTTTGATGCAAGGGTCAAGGCCAAAGATAAGACCAAAGATTATAAGTATCAAACCAATAAATATTATAAATCTTCCAAAAACCCTTCACAAAATAATAAATATTACTAAAATGATCATAATAAGTAGACTAAGATTGGAAATATTTGATCAGTTCAAAACTCCAACAATAATTCCAATGAGTAATTTCATGAAAGGAAGACCTTACTTACACATCTTGAAGCAATAATTAATAAATAACATCACTGGAAAATGGTAAGTAGATCATGGATTTTATGCCTAACACCATGGTTGGTATGATAAACATCTATACTTCCTATATAGAAATAAAAGAGGTAAAAAATATTAAATTTTAAAATTTGGATCAATTGCATACTGGTACACTTCATTATTGACAATGAAATTAAAAAAAAACATAAGTTATCCTTAATCAATTTATAAATTGAATTACCACTTTTGCCTCACCCTTAAACATAATATATTGGATGGTTTAGTGTAGGATATGAGAAATATGTCATTGGGTAGTGTATATTGGTATATGACATCAATCCTTTTCAAGATACAATCCTTTGTGATATCACTCTATTATAGATATATAGTGTTTTACTTGGTCCACCATATCTTTACCATCAACATGAAATATATGATGAAAATCCTAAAACATGTTGTCATAGATGAGGATAATATGAGATACTTTATACTAGAAGTAGTCACTAAGCCATCAATAATTAGCACCAAGTAGTGTAAATAGATAGTTGAATCTATTAATATTTTTTTTATGTTAAGATATAAACAAAGTAAAATCTTTGTGGAAAAATTAATACCCAAATTCTTCCTATAGTAAAATTAAAAGCCTCAGAGTTTAAGTTTAAGTGGGAATTATTTTGATATTTTCTTAGCTACGAAAGGATGTTCTTACACATTATATGGTGAATCAAATTATTGAGTTGATCATGTGGTGAATCAAACTAATAATTTAATAAATAGACTACATATTCCTAATATAATATATATTTTAAAAATATTGAGCAAATAAAATGAAATATCCATACACTAGTGAAAAAATGACATATTGATCCTAGATCATCTCATTGTGCACAAACGTAATTATGTTTACACCAAATAAAAATTTCACATGGTGTTTGTACATTAAACAAAAATATCTTAATAAGATCACAATGATTAATTGTTATCCTCTTCCAAGGATTGATGACTTATTGGACTAACTCTATGTGTAAAATAATTCACCAAAATTTAACTTAAGTCTAGGTATCAGTAGATTTTTATTTAATCTATAGAAGTATGAATATAAGCTTCAAGGTAAAAATAATTTTTTTTTAATGGTTAGATACATTTTTAAGTTTAAAAAATTTACTATTTACATTCATGAGGATGATGACTTAAATTCTAAGGACATTCACTACTTCATTTTTTGTATTCTTATTTGATGACATCTTGATCTTCGATAAACATTATATGAACATCTACACCATATAGAGAAAGTGCTTGACAATTTATGGAAACATAGATTACATGCAAAAATTAATGTTTTTTTTCATTTTCTATGTATAAGAAATAATATTTTGGATACATATTAGACACATAAGGAGTGCTTGTGGACCTGACCAAGATTCAATTCATCTAGGAATGTCCACATCCAAGGGTCTCGTAAGTATTTGCATCTTATTTGGATTGGAAATTTTATACATGATATTTTAACCTCATTTATCTCATGTGACTTTCCCTTTTAAATAAGTTACCAAAGATGACACTACATAAAAACTCATTTGGGACACCACATAACATAAATCATTCAAAAGATTAAAACATAGACTCTATTCCACACTAGTACTTACTTTACCAAACCTTCTATAGTGATTTGATCTTGAGATTAAAACTTCTAACTTTTCACTTAGAGTAGTTCTCACTTAACATGGTTATCTGGTTGCTAACCATAGCGAAATGTATATACACACAATATTTTCAGTAACTTTACGACTAACTAACACTTTCTCTCTTATAGGAACCTATCAAGTTTCAATCTCCCTAAGTACACACCTTAAAGGGTATATCAAGAAAGGGGTGGGAAAACCATTGTTGCTTTGCAATATTTTTGTGGATTTATATCATTCCTACCATTTATCAAACTTCATTACAGTGTCTATCAATGTACCTCCTATGATGCCTCCCTACAATCCTAAAATCTTGAAATATGGGTATATTTGAAATACTATAAACCTTGAAATATGGCTAAGTCTAAAATTATAAAACCTTGAAATATGGGTAAGTCTAAAATCCAATCAGACCCTCCTAAATCTATAATTTTTATTATATCTCCTATATTTTCTAAACCACTCTCAAACATTTTAAAAGTATAAATATAAAGTGTAACTTAAAGTATATAAAACTATATGTCCATGTGTAAATGTCTAACAATTTATTTCATATTTATACTACCTATTTTTAGCCCTTACCTAATATAAAACCTAATTTTACCATCCAAAGTCACAATCAACCTAGGAAGACTCTATTCTGAGAGTCAATCACATTAAAGGACTAAGTCAACCTAGGCTGACTTAGTCTAGACTTAAGTAATTTTATTTGTAACATGGTTGTTTGGGTTGACTATGCCAACTAAAATTTAATAATGGTTTAGGGTTAGATCCAAATATATAAACACATCCTTTTCATCATTTTTGATGAAGATAAGAAGAAAAACATAATATATTGTGCATCTAATTATCCACCATTACGATTGAGTAACATTGCTTAGGGTTTCAATACATTTATATAGTTGTTGATATATTCTCAAAAATGGTAATTTCATACCCTATAAGAATTTAATATTAGCTCCAAAAAAATTGACATTTTACTTTAAAAATGTATATATCCACTTTTTTTATCCTAGGGATATATGGTTCCTGAGTAATTTATGGAAATAAATTTGGTCTATGCCTGATAAAAATCTGAACAGATCCACCACCTTTGATCTACAAACTAATAGATAAATAGAAGTGGTAAATAAGATGATAGCACACATTTTGAGAGTGTAAAATTATAATAATAAACACACGTGGGATGAAATTATTCCTTCCATTCACCACATCTATACATATAGAATCCTTTTTAGGTTGGTTACAATTATAACCTTTGGCACCCATTGACATATATTATCTTATTTTACCATCAATAGTTGCAAAGGTATTTAATTAATTTATAAAATTTACCACATTTAATAACAAGTGCACACCATTATACAACAAAAAAATGTGAAATAAAATAAACACCATGAAAATCATTAGAAACTGTACACATTTTAGGTTGGTGATTGAGTATAACTACACTTTCAAAATGAAAGAGTGACATAATGTTTTACTATAAGATTTGTCCACTTCAATACGAGACCTATATTATCAATAATAATGTGTAATATAATAATTTAGAGCTTAATATTCCATATTTATTTAGGTTTCATATAGTCTTAAATGTAAAAATATCATGACACTAATTTCCACCTCTATTACATAATTTAGATACTACCAAGACTCCTAAACATATAGAGATCAATATAAATTCAACATCATATTAGAATTGGATCAAGTTATTGACACTAAAGTAAAAAAAACACATTGAAAAGAGATGCATTTCTTCCATATCATAAAAAAAATCAACTACCTTCCCAAGGAGATGGTTTTTAAAATTTTAGGTTTCTATTTTACTTCCACGTAATATTTTCAAACAACTTGTAATTAGGACTATTGTTCTTCAAGGAGGAGTGAATGATCTAGTAGGATCTAGGTCACTATATGCTACTAAAGATTATAATTTTTAGAATTAAAACACTATACTAACATCAAAAACATGGGGAATAGTTTGGCACTTACTTGAAATAAAATTAGATCAAATTCCTCTCTTGTGTTACCATACACCCCCTATAGTGTTAGTACTTTATCACTCATCTCATAAGTAATGGAAGTGAGTTTCATCCCGATAATATTTAGTTATGAGTAAATTTTTGAAATGTAATGTAATGGTTCAATTTATGATTCATATTACTCCTTGGTATAATAATGTACACTTCCATTATTTTTAAGAGGTAATATAGAAGTTGATGAAGTGAGGTATGATGGATGAAGGTTAGTAGGAGGGCACGATAGGGCAGGGCACGATAGGGTAGAAAGTAGGGCATAGCTATAGGGTAGAACTTGGACTATAGTAGGCATCCCAAGGAAAGTGCAGTAGTGGGAAGGCTCCACTTTTACAAGGTTTAGGTTCTTTTGCTGCTCTTGAAAAACCAAGTATGCGCATCCCAAAAGTCAACGACTGTCTAGAAAGATGCAAGGAGAGGCCCAAGCTAGTTATACCAATGGAAATGATTGTTGAAGACATTGAATACTATTTTAATCACTCCTTGTACTACAAGTTTTTAGGGCTTAGGACATCACTATTACTCCTAGAAGCATGGCCTTAGAGGATGTGGGCACCGAAAGGAGAAATGGATATTACATTTCTAGCCAATAGCTATTTCATGGTCACTTTTACCTGTATAACATATTTTCAAAGAGATTTTGTTGGAGTTCCTTACTTCCATAATCAAGTGGGACTATTTATCAAGCCCTGGCATGCCAGTTTCATACCTTCAGAGGAACTACCAAACCATGTCTTAGTGTGGGTGCATCTGCCCCACTTTCTAGTGGAATGCTGCCGAGAAGACACTCTCCAATTGCTTGCATCCTTATTGGAAAGGCCAGTTAGTTCCTCAATGTCACTCATAGGGATAAAGGTAATGACTTATGCCCACATTTGTGTTGAAATTAATCTTAGTAAGCCATTACTAGATGCTGTTGAAATGAGTGCGAGCCCTTTTTTCATGGGTACAATAGTTAGATTATGAAACCCTCCCTTTCCACTGTCATCTATGTCATTCTTATGGGCATTTGCAACAATAGTGTCCCACCTCGAAATCCACTGCACCTTAGCCAGCTCAATCTACTCGTACTCCTTTTGGTATGGACAAGGAAAGGGGTTTGATTCTAGGTGAGGTGCCTAAAACTAATGGTTTTATGCTGGTTAAAGGTTGATATAGAAATAGAGGCCAAAAATGGTCCTTGAAGGAAAGACAATTAGATGACTCGCTCAATAGATTTGAAATATTGGATGACCTTAATCAATAGGAGGTGAATCCTAGATTCATGATTTTAGACTAGGGGATTGAGGGACCAGCTTAGGAGACCAATGCTTTAGGGGATTTAATTGAAACATAGGATGCTAGAGATTGTCATATGGATATGGACTAGTAGATGATAATTTTAGAAGGAATGACTTCCTCAGTTGCTCCACTTAAAAAAGATGGAAATATGCCCCTTGCTAGGAAAATTGGGGACTCAGGGGTAGCAAGAAGTAGTAAATCTTCTCCTCATCTTAGACTTCTTTAAAAATACCTTAAGAAAGGAGGGGGAGAGAAATCTAGAAAGTCTAGCAGAAAAAAGGACCTAGAAAAGATCAAGCTAATGTGAGAGACATTGGTGGAGTCAGGTTCAGTAAAGACTCTGGATGCACACTTTTTGAACCCTCTAAAATGATTATAATATCTTGGAATATAAGGGGTTTAAACAACATCCCCAAACAAAATGATGTTCATAACCTAATTAAAAGTCATAAGTTGGACATCCTTTTCTTGTAGGAGACTAAGCTTTTATTTGAAGACATGTCTAGACTAGCACCCAAGTTATGGAGGCAAGGAGAATGTCAATGCATTAGCGCTACCAGATACTCAGGAGGACTAGCTTGTCTATGGAACCCACAAAAGATTGGCCTCATAGGCTGGCTGACTTCTAAATACTTCATGACTATGATTGCTTCTAGCTTTGAGATGGGGGAAGTCATTCTCTTCTCCAATATCTATGCTCCCAATGATTTGTGGGGTAAGAACTCCTTATGGGGCCACATAATTTATTTATAGCCTGGCCCCCTTCCACCCTTGGATTATGGCAGATGATTTTAATGCTATTCTTGATTTGACTGAAAAGAGTGGTGGCACATCAAGGCTAGACCCATATGCTTTGCTAATGTGCAACTACATTGAAAATTTGAATTTATTTGACATTAGGCCCAATAATGGACAGTTTACTTAGAATAACTATAGGTGTGGGAAACATTGCATAGCTGAGAGACGTGACCATTTTTTGGTCTCAACCTTTTGGGTTGGAGGTATGTAGTCTACGAGGTCTAAAATTTTGGAATAGAGCAGATCAGAGCATTGGCCCATCAAGCTTAATAGTGTCTCACAATATCACCCATGCTCTCCTTCCTTTAGATTTCAACTCATGTGGTTGTGGGATCAATCTCTACATGAGTGTGTTGCCAATTGGTGGCGTTGGGGTAGGCCTGCCCATGGTACGGTGATGTACATTTTTGCCAAAACACTACAATATGTGAAGTACAAGCTCAAGAAGTGGAATCACCAAAGTTTTGGGAACATTTTCGATGCTAAGGCTACTACACAAACCAAGCTTGATGGTATCATGAGAATAATAAGGGAAGAAGGACTAACTGAAGACTTACTGCAAGAAGAAACACAGGTTATGAAAGACCTAGAGGAATGTGAGCTATGAGAGGGAATTTTTGGGAAGCAGAAATCTCAGGTCAAATGGCTCTAGGAGGGGGACAGAAATACATCCTTTTTCTTCAATTCATCCAAAGCCAGGAGACATGTCAATTCTATTTCAGCCTTGGTGAATGAAAAAGGTCAGTGGCTTAACTCCTTTTTAACAATTTTAGACGAGGTAGTGTAGTACTTCTCTACTCTCTTTAGGGAAGATGCTAACGGGGAATCTTTGGAAGAATCTCAGGTTCTCTTTTGCATTCCGTCATTGGTGATGCATGAAATGAATGAAAATTTAATGAAACCAATCACACTTGGAGAGCTTGTGAAACCATTATTCAGAAGAAAAAAGAGAAAGCAACTAGACTTGATAGCTTCCCAGCTGAATTCTACCAAGAATTTTGGGATATCATAAAACTTGACCTTTTAGTTATTGTCAAAGAATCTCAGTGGAATAAGCAAATGCTTAAGGCTACAAATGTGAAGGTGCTAATAGGCTAAGTCAATTCTACCCTATATCCCTTTGTAATGTTGTTTACAAATTTATATCTAAAATCATGTAGATAGGTTAAAAAGAGGGCTGAGTGCTGTGATCTCAAAAGAGAAAAATGGTTTTGTGGAAGGTAGGCAAATCTTGGATGGTATTGTTATTGTTGTTGAGTCCATTCACTCCATGGCCAACTCGAAAGATAAGGCAATGTTCATTAAATTAGACATGGCCAAAGCCTTTGATAGGGTCAGATGGTCATTCCTATGGAAGGTTCTTAGTGCTTTTGGCTTTGTGAACGAATGGACTCAATGGGTCATTAGCTACATTTCCTCAGCTTCCTTATTAGTGCTTATCAATGGAGAACACATGAAGCTTTTTGGTGCTACAAGAGGGCTGTGACAAGGTGATCCTCTATATCCATACCTTTTTTTCTCCTAGGTGAAGGTTTGGGGAGGTTGATCAGCAAGAACAGAGAGGAAGGACATATCTAAGGATGGTGATGGGGAGGGGAATTGTCAACACAATCACACCTATAATTTGATGATGATACTGCCCGTATGGCCATAATGACTAAATTTATTAATTTACACACGGTGTTAGATGTTTATCTAATTGCCTCGAGACAAAAGGTCAATGAAGATAAGTCATCCATCTTCTTCTTCAACACTCTAGGCCCTATTCAGTAGTGGATAGTGAGGACTCTACATTTTAAGATTGGGACTCCCCCCTTGATCTACTTGGGTATCCCTATCTCGGCTGGTCATACATCTAAAGAATCTTGGCAAACTATTTTGGAGAAATTTCAGGTGAAATTGAATCATTGGACACACAAGTGGTTATCCTTTATGGGCCAGGTTCAACTTATCCAATATGTGGTGCAGGCTTTACCTATTTACAGGTGTATGCTCCAGGCTGCCCCAATGGAAATCGTTATGAAGTTTGATTTAGTTACCAGACAATTCTTATGGGCTGGTAGTATGAACTCCACTAAATGGAGCCTTATTAGATGGGAGATTGTCTATAGCCCCAAACAATATGGCAGGCTCAGTCTTAGGCAGAGAGACTTAAATGGTATTGCTTTGGCATCCAAACTTTATTGACGATGGTGCACTGAACAAGACAAGGCTTGGGATAGAATTATTTCATAGATGTACTACTCTAAAACCATTCAAAGGGACATTCCTTGCTATTCACTTATTGGGAAAGGTTTGGCAATATGGGGTACTCTCAAAAAAGGGGCTACTCTCATCAAGGATGGCTTATTCTAGATTTGTAAACAAAGATCCAAGGCTCTCTTTTAGTCTGACTCTTGAGATGGTTATCCTCCCATCATTTCTTAGTTTCTAAATTTCTTGAACGTTTGGCAAAGATTCCTTCATGCTGGCTAATCTTAGGTGAGTGACTTCAAAGTTTACATTACATAAGGACAGGTGGAGGTAGCTTACTAGAAAGCTCCCAAAACATGGCCTATAAATGGGATGCAGGAAGAGAATGAGGAGCTATTGAGCATCCTTTCTAGGCATCTTTACAGTCCTCTTCAGGAGGAGGATGAGCTAGCTTGGTCTCCCAATCCTAAGGGAGCTTACATAGTTTCATCTAGATATCAGGCTTTACTTCTTCAGAGATTGGGTAGGGGGAAGTACATTGGTGGAGACAGGTCTGGAATGAATTCACATGGCCTAAATTCAACTATTCTACTTAGATGCTAGCTTGGAATAGGTACTTGACCTAGGACAATCTCTGAAAGAGAGGTTTCCAAGGCCCTTTAGTATGTGTTATGTGTGGAGGAACCGAGGGGGATTCAACACACCTTTTTTTGTGATGCCCCTTTGCCTTACAACTTTGGCATTATTGGTGGGATGTTTGGTAGTGCCCATGTTTTCATGCTCAATCTATGGTCAATTTTTGGAATGGAATGGGAGAACCCACCTCAAGGATGCCCTTCCTATAGGACATATGTCTAGGTGGCCCCATTTTTCTATTTTAGCAGATCTGGCTTGAGAGAAATAGGCAAAATTTTTGGGGGGTGAGAGTCATGGCACAGCAAGTATGGAAAAAAGTGGTGGGGATGATCCAGGAAACCATCCAAGCAAAGAGTGCAATATGTATTCCTTTGACCAAATAGGATGCTCAGGGGGTGGCATCACTTGGATTCCAATAGTTAACTGGTAAGTCAGTATGTGTCAGGAGGAGCAAGTAGGTCAAGAAGCATATTCTTAAGATCAATACAGATGGCTCCTCTAGAGGTAATTTGGGACCCACAAGTACTGAAGGGATAGGAAGGGATTCTGAAGGTATGGTGATTTTCTTTTTGTGATTCTTGAGGGGCTTCAAACCATTAACGTGATGGAAGGCTAGGCCATTCCTTATGCCCTTGAGAAGGCCCAGGGATTAGGTTGGCATAGGATTATTTGTGAATCAGACTCTCAAGTCTTGATTAACCTACTCATTAAGAGGAAAGTGGTGGACATCAATTGGCAAGTATCTCTGATTGTGCAATAGATTTTGTGGATTTGCTCACTTATGGATAGCATTACTTTTGCTCACATTCCACATGAATGGAATAGGGCAGTGGATTTTTTGGCTAAATGGGCATTAGACCATTTGGATGGTGGAAACATTGAGGACTGGGGGTCTCTCTCCCCAATGTTGTGTTCTGATTTGGAAAGAATTTTGGAGGCTGATAGGGAGGTTCATAATATTGTCTAGTTGGGTGTGTGCCTAGTTTTTCAATTTTTGTTGCTTTCTTTTGGGGGTTTTTGCCCCCCATTCTTCTTGTAATGCTTTTCTTTACTTATTAATATTATTTCTACCCCATTTTTTTTAAAAAAAAAGGGGTAATATAGAAGAATGAATTTAGGAAGTACATAGACACTAGATATTTAATTTCTTAGAAATTATATAGAACCTAGCATAATATAAATTTAATATTATAGTTATACATTTTTTTCATATATATCTTTATTTCCATTTTAGTTTTATACATTTTGATTTCATATTATATTCCATTGAAAAATTGGTCAGTTTATAGCCTTCTTAAATATGTTTAAGTTGTTTATTGAGTCTCCTCTCAAACCCCAAGATTAATGATCATTTTCATTGAACACATAAATAGAGTGATGTTTTAGGATTCTTAATTTTTGATAAATTGGTCTTATATTTTTCAATAACTTAATCTTATAGTACCTTTTTTTAAAAAAGTGACACAAAAACTATTGTTGTCTTAAAGTATGGGGTTAGAATAGTGTTGTAGGATTTAAGGATTCTTGAAATTTCTTTAGTTACATACTACATGTATGTAAATAATATGGAAATAATAAGCTGAATTACTATTTCATTTTAAATTACAAATAAAATAACTCTAAGTATACCTATATTTATTTTTATTCATGTTTAGCCAAGGAATGTTGACTAAATCAATTTTAGTGGATATTCCCTACATTGACATTATCATATTTTAAATTTTAAGGCTGAAAAATTATGATATTTTTTCAATGTGATTTCAAGTATTTGTTAAGAAATGATGAATCAAGGAAAATTATTTGGTTTTGGTGTTAGGACTTGTTCCAAAGTCTTAACATTAGGTTAGATTTTTGGTAGGTTAGTAATTAATAATTGTTAATGGGGCATGCATCTTTTTATTAAAGACACCCCCATAAAATAAATTCACTTAGTTTTAGTTTTAGGTAATTTTCATGTTTTGTGTTTATTAATTAGAACTGTCTTACGAGTTGTTTTCCCGTAAATAGTTGGTTATAGTATTAGTTGGTTTTACCGGTCATGGGTAAAATCTATATTCTCTATGTTTGCAATGTAAAAGGGTTAACGGAGTAAAGGCACCCTTATGTACTTGTTTATTTGAAAATTAATAAAATAATTGTGCACTTGCACTAAGCAAGGACAAGGTTTAAACTATTTTTCAAAGGAGTTATTAGTGGTATCAGAGGAAGGTTTTATCCAACACGGTGAAATTTGGGAGCATTGGTGAACTTGAAAGGAAGGCAAGGTGAAAAGTTGAATTCACGTGAAATCGAAAGGCATGAAATAAGGTATGCCATATAATAAAAATGTTTTATTGGTTTAAATGTAATGTCAAAAATTTAAACAACTATTAAATTATTTTAATTTTTCAATTATTTTTTACATTTAAACCTGTGTATTTCCCATATACCACCATCTGGTCATTTTGGCCATTCATACACCATTTTATTATGTTCAAACTCCTCATCTGGCATTAAAAATGAAATTTTTAGCATTTAAATATTATTCAATTCATTATTTTTTTGCAAAAAATAACTTGTACGACCTGTTTACATTGTAAAAAAAACTCTATGTTTTTCATCCATGGCTACCATTATTGATTCAATTCATTCTCAGCACTCTTAAATCCAAAAACACATGCAAATATTTTTAAAACCCCTATTTTGCATCCTAAAAGGAAAATGTAGATTTTTTTTGGATTTGTAAGGTCTATGGTATGGCCTTCCAATGCCCTGGCTGCAATTTGAAGCTATTTCCAGAAATAAATACCTCAAATAATTGCTAAAACTTAGACAAAAAATCTTTTTTATCTTGCCTATACATATTTGTGTGGACTCTAGGAGAGAGAACAGGTGTAGAAAGTAGTGTAGGAGCTGCCATGGCATCCCAAGAAAACATGGCATAGGTTTAAACTTAGGAAAATAATTTTTTTTCATGTTTCTAAAGTTTTATATCAAAAATTTTGCACTGGATGGGTCCCACATGAGAAAGCTTAGAAGAGAAGATTAAAATGGGAAAAAAAATTGGATTTATTTACATATATGTAGTTTTTTTTAATTTTCCCTCATAGACAAAAGCCAGTATAAGTACAAGTTTTTTAGTATTATATTATGAAACTGGTCTTAGAGGAATTGGTTAAAGTTATTTTGTAAGAAGCTTGTAAAGGAGGAGGTCAAGGGTCCAAATCCCTTCTTTTTGGAAGAAGTTTATTTTAGAATATACATTTTGTGAAAAGAGTATTCCCTTTTAATTTGCTTTTTATATGCCTTGAAAGTTGTGGAAAGCATACTTATTGTATAAATGTTGTTTTAAAAATAAAAAAAGGGGAATTAAATTAGTGGAATAAAGATGTAATTTGGAAAAATAAGGGTGTAGTAAATTAATTTTTGGTGAGGTTAACTGTAAAACCCATCAAAAATTCTTATTTTTCATTTTTTTCTCTACGGAGAGGTTAAGTGAAAAACCTCGTAGAAAGAGTGTCTTATGTAGTGAGTATGATATTTGTTTCATCTCTTTTGCATTTTGTCACACTTTTCTCTACTGCAATTGCTTTTATTTCAAGATGCTAAAGATTCAAAACTTGCTTTCAGATGGTGATAGATTAACAATTTATAATTATTTTGATTGGAAACGATTGACGGAGGATTCACTAGTTTTTAATGAGTTATGGGATATTGTCAAGAATGAAAATCCCATATTGCCAACATAATAGGCTAACTTAGATATATTCAATTTGCATGATTCTAAGGCCTTATCTCTCATTAAATGTTTTTATACTCATGATAATTATGTTCATATTGAAAATTCTCCTCATAGTTACACTACATGGAAAATATTATCAGATTTGTATGATAAGAAACCTAAGTATAAGAAGATAGATATTCATAATTAGTTGTTTACTTTGTCATTAGATGATGGTGATATGGGAGAATATATGTCTAAGTTGAATAATATCACTACTAAGTACACTAAAGCTGGGTTTGGAAAACTAGATGATGACCTCATAGTCACTGCTACTTTGAAAGGACTACCTAGGTCGTATAGGGATTTTGTTGAAATGTTACATGTCTCTGACAAGATCACATGCATCACCTTTGATAATTTGGCTGAGTTTATCATCCATCATGACCTCTCTCTACCCAAGAAATCTAAGAAAATTAAAGAAGCCCATGTTTTAGAGTTAAATCCTAGTTCATTTTCATCTAGGCATCAAAATAATAAAGGAAACAATTATAGAGGGTGTCGATGTTACAGAGGAGGAAACTATCAAAATAGAGGTAGGGGTTATTTAAATAATAAAAAATCTAACAAATCACATGACACAAGTGATTGAGGACATGGTCACAACTCATATAGGGGTAGAGGTCGAGGTAGATCAGACATTTAGTGTCATAGATGTGGAAAATTTAGTCACATTACCTCACAATGTAGGATTCCTTCTGATAAAATTTAGAGGCCACAAAAAGTGACTAAGTCTAACTCTACTCAGTATCTTGATCATGACTATGATGAGTCCAATAATGCTGCCCATGAATCTGCATTCACTACTTTGGGGCACATTGATTATATTAAATATGAGGCTAGAGATGAGCTCACATATGTATGGGTTTTAGACACAGGAGCAACCAAACACATGACATTTAGGAGAGATTTATTTTGGTCTTTCAAAGAAGCTTCTCTATCTCTAGTTTTATTAGTGGATAAGTCTATGCATACACCACTAAGACTTTGATCTATTTAGATTCTTCTTCTTAATGGGTCTATGAAATACTTGGAGGATGTTTGGTATGTTCCTACATTGAAGAAAAACTTACTTTCTTGGTAACTATTTGAAATAAAGGTTATCAAATTGTGCTTGAAAATGTGCTCATTTAAATCAATTTAGTGAAAGATGATTATAAAGCAATGTATACAAGATATGAAGAGGGAAACTTGGTTAGATTGCATTGTAAAGTTCTTCCTCCCACTATAAAACTTGTGGTAGTTGTTGACATAGGTATAGGTACTATGTCTACATAGTGGTTATGGCATCTCCTCTATGGACATTTGAATATACACTCTTTAGTGGATTTACAGAGATATGGTATGGTGAATGGGTTTCCCACTTTTCTTAAAGATAGTATTCTTTGTGAGTCATGTGTTTTGGGCAAACAAAATTAGGAAAATTTTCCTAAAGAGTCATCCTAGAGAGCTAATAGGTTTTTGTAGTTAGTTCATAGTGATAAATGTGACATGCAAAATTCATCCATTGGTGGGTATAGATACTTTGTCTTGTTTATTGATGACTTTTCTCAAATGACTTGGGTATTTTTTATAAAAAACAAATTTGAAGTTTTTGCTAAGTTTGTTGATTAGTTACACTTAGTCGAAAAACAAACAGGTTCACATCTAGCTACTCTTCATTCAAATAATGGAGGTGAGTATACCTCAAATGAATTTTTAGATTATTGTCGAGAAAATGTAATTCATCAAAAAATAGTAATGCTTATACTCCACAGCAAAATGGAGTATCTGAATGGATGAATAGAACTTTAGAGGGCACATCATGTGCCATGTTACACTATAAACAACTTGATGATATGTTTTGGGTAGAAGCCATTGGTACTATATGTATTTGAGAAACAGGTCCCCCACAGTTGCACTTTTGGGACAAACTCCAAATGAAGCATGGTATGGGTTTAAACCAAAAGTTAAACACTTGAAAGTGTTTGGATGTCTTTATTTTACTTTGGTTCCTATTAAACATAGAACTAAGCTGGAACCATGAAGTTGAAAATGCATATTTGTTGGTTATTCTAAAGATAAAAAGGGGTTTCATTTGCTTGCATAGGATATAATCAAATTCATAGTGAGTCAAGATGTAATATTTGATTAGTTTGGGACTATGAACACTACAGAGATTGATTCTCAACTTGATAGATTAGAGAGGAAAAATACAAAAAGAGATCAGGGTTTGAATAATGGGGATAACTCTTCAAATTTATGGTATGAGACTCAAATTCCTTCACTTTCCTCTCCATCTACAAGTTCATAGGTTGATGACTTAGAAATTGTTAAAAATTCTCTAAGTCCCCCTTTGAATGATGCACACAATGAGAATTATGGAGTCCCTGATTTTAATAATTTAACTAAGTATCCAAAATGGGTTCAAAGTACTTTTACTAACTTGAAAGCATATGAAATTGGTTTAAAAAGGCCCACGAATTCTCAAAAATAGGTAAAATATTATATGGTTGTTACTACTTGTTCCTCTGAACCATCCACTTTTGAGGAGGCATGTACTAAACATGTTTGGCAATAGGCAATGAAATTTGAGTATGATTCCATACTTAGCAATAATACATGGGTTTTAGTTGATCCTCCTCCACATGTTAAACACATTGGATGTAAATGGGTTTATAGGACTAAGTATAAATTAGATGGCTCCATTGATAAACATAAGGCAAGACTTGTTGCGAAAGGATATGCACAACAAGAAGGTATTGACTATGAGGAAACATTTACACAAACTACCAAATGGCACAATATTCATGTGGTACTTGCCTTAGTAGCACAAAATGGTTAGAAAGTACATCAATTAGATGTTAAAAGTGATTTTTTAAATGGTGATTTATAGGAAGAAGTATATATGAAACAACATCAGGGTTTTGAACATGTGTGTGTCGAACACAAAGTATGTAAACTAATAAAAGCTTTGTATGGGCTCAAATAGGCACCCAGGGCTTGGTATGATAAAATAGATTCATAATTGAAATCCCTTGGTTTTCATTGTAGTGAATATGATGATACTCTCTATTTTCAAGTGTAGGGTAAGACAATGGTAATACTTGTTCTCTATGTCAATGACTTGTTTATCATAGGTAATGATAAAAACCATAACAAGTCTATGAAAAAGGAATTAAAAGATGGGTTTGAGATGACAGATTTTGGACTTCTTCACTACTATCTAGGCATAGAGGTAACTCAAAAAGAGCATAGTATTTTCATATCACAAACTAAGTATATTTCTTAGTTATTAGATAGGTTTGGCATGAGTGATTGTAAACCTACCCTCACTCCCATGTAAAGTAACATGAAATTGTCTAAGGATGATAACAATGCCTTTTTTGATGGCACCACATATAGATAATTGGTGGGAGGATTGATATATTTGATAACTACCAGGCCTGATATTTCATTTTTAGTTGGAATTTTATCTAGGTTTATGCATGAGCCTAGAGAAATTCATTGGCATGCAGAAAAATAAGTACTTCATTACCTTTAGGAAATGAAAACATATGGCCTTGAATACCACCTCAACAAGAACTTAAAACTTGTTGGATATTGTGATGCAAATTTTGGTAGATGTGTGGATGACAGAGTGTCAAACACAGGATACACTATGCATATGGGTTTAATTGCCTTTGGTGTTGTAAGAAGTAGGATATAGTGGAAAATTCATCAATAGAATCAGAGTATATTTCAGCATGGGATGCTTCCAGAGAAATTGTTTACCTACATCATATTCTTGAAGATCTTCAGGTTTCTTAGTTTGCTCCTACATAGTTATACATTGATAATCAAAGTGTAATCAAGATGTCCAAGAATCCTATGTTTCAAGCCAAAACAAAACATATGGATGTCAAATACCATTATCTATGAATGTTGGTGGCAAAGATAGCTCTTGATCCAATATATTGCCCAACTGCTGATCAGATAGTTGGCATCTTCACAAAACCCCTTGATAGAATCAAATTAGAAAAATTTAGAAAAATTCTTGGCATGTGTCCAAAGACCTGACTTTGGATCATAGGGGGGTTGAAATGTTCCAAAGTCTTAACATTAGGTTAGATTTTTGGTAGGTTAGTAAATAATAATTGTTAATGGGGCATGTATCTTTTTATTAAAGGCACCCCCATGAAATAAAGTTACTTAGTTTTAGTTTTAGGTAGTTTTCATGTTTTATGTTTATTAATTAGAACTACCTTACGGGTTGTTTTCCCATAAATAGTTGGTTATAGTATTATTTGGTTTTACCAGTCATGGGTAAAATCTACATAATCTATGTTTGTAATGTAAAAGGGTTAATGGAGTAAAGGCACCCTTATGTACTTATTTTTTTGAAAATTAATAAAATACTCGTGCACTCACACTAAGCTGGGACAATGTTCAAACTATTTGTTCAAGGAGTTATCATTTGTAAGTATTCCTTTCTTAAGTATTAAAAAATTGGTGTACAGCTAATTTTATGAGTTTAAATTCTTGGTACAACTTTGTTTTGGTTATGATCTTGAAATATAAACTCATTTGTTTTAAATTTGTACACAAATATGCATAGTATGTAGGTATATTGAAGCATTTAAATTATTAATTTATTTCTTGATTTATATATAACATATCATTTTATACTTGTAAATCATTAGTCTAACTCGAAGGAACAATTTATAAACATTCGTTGTTTGTCTCTTTAAATGACTATTTTTTACATTTTCTTGACATTAAAATTGGGATACAACTAGAAAAGTAATAAATATTGAATCCATTTGTTATGAAATATAGAAAAATGTCTTGGTTAATAATCACTATTCAAAGGCATAACATTGAAATTTACTATTTTAAATAAGAAGTAAATAGTTTACCTCAATTAAAATTAAGGGCAACTTTATTGTATGCCATTGACATATTTATTACATAAGATTATTAAATGACTAAGATATCTTATTTATTGCATTAAAAATGGAATAACATATTTTGATAGTTAATTGATCTAACTAGAATCTTAATAATCTAATGAATATGTTCATGAATAACATTGACTAAGTTAACACCTTATTTTTCTCCAAGAACTATGATATTCCATATCCTTGGATTAAGTTACAAATTGGAAACAAAAAATGTCCATGAGAGAAAAAAATAGTTAATACTACATTTTGTTTACTTTTAAGCACATACTTTAGATTAAGTAACTCTAATATTTCCTATTGGAACACAACTATCTACTAAGAGGAAGGTGAATTAGTAGATCAAATAAAACCAATCCTTTAATCCTTTTAAACATATGCAGATTAAAATATAAATGAAGATCTCTCTCTCTCTCTCTCTCTCTCTCTCTCTCTCTCTCTCTCTCTCTCTCTCTCTCTCTCTCTCTCTCTCTCTCTCTCTCTCTCTCTCTCTCTCTCTCACACACACACACACACACACACACACACACACACACACACACACACACACACACACACACACACACAGACACAGAAATATACATGACACCAGATGTATATGTGGAAAACCCATTAGGAAAAACCATGGTGAGAATAGCTGCTAGAATCTACTATTGTAATCCATCCTCATAATTTAAAGTCTCACTAAAAAACCTCACTGGTTACAATGTTTAAGGATACCAGTCTTAAGGAGACACAAATTCTTGATTTAAGAGCACCACCTCTAAGAAAACACCCACTCCCTAATCTGAGCACACTCTTATCTTATTTGATTGCACCAAACTATAATACTCTTATATGGAGCTATAACTCCAATTTATAAGTTAGATTCATAAATGAATCCAAAATTTTATTCTTTATTATAGGTCTAATCTACAACTAATCATTCTCTACACATTATTTTTATTCCTATCTTCCTCTCTACTCCACTCTATACCTTTGGTCCTATGTATGGAGATGTCTTTATTCTTCAAAACACTTAATTTCCTTCACCATCTATTGCACTCTACTCTGATATACCCCCTCTAGTATTGTGTCTTTTTTGTTTTCTATTTGACACACCTCTTTTGCTTTTACTATCTACCTCTATCTATATTCAATTTGGCTCAATAGAAAATGTAGTTATTTAGCTCTATTTTCTTTGTCCAAGATATGATATATATAAACAAATGATCTAAGGTTTGTGTCTTCTTTATGTTCACACTCAAACTATAAACACATCATATTAGTTTTGGACTTTATTTCTTTAAGACTTGAATTGTTAGTTCATGTGGCTTGATTCTATGCATCACACATAATTACATATATCTTTACTATCTATAGAATCTATTAGACTCAAGTTTTGATGCACAGGTTCTTTAATGTAGATTTTATTGGTTGGATCACTCAATATAATTATTTATGTCGAGATATAGAGCTTATATGCAAGTTTCTACATGTTCCTCCAACTAACCATTTATCTGGGCATGAATTTAAATGCCAATCATTGATCTTGCCTTTGGCACCATGATCTGATGGTCTTTATTAAATTTGCTCAACTTTAAAATGTATCCATCCAGTCACCCTTTGATAGGCTCATGCCATCTGTTATATCTTTATATGCTTCCAAACTTTAGCTTTATCATCTTTAAAATGTGTTCATTTATCTTTCTTATACAACCTTCCATGTGCCATTAAAATTTAAAAATGCATGATATTTACCTTGACTTGGTAATTAAAATTAGACATATTAACCTCATCTTGTTGGTACATGTGTCTTTGGATTGCTTTCATTCCATCGACCTTCTTGAACTTACTTGATATTTAACTTTTCGATGTGTCAATAAACATAAATCACTTTGTTCCATCTAATTCCACTCACTCCATTGGATATCCTTTAAATGGTCACCCATGCACCGTCAGATCTTTTGATAGGCTCAATATTTATATTTGACATGTTCACTCTCATTGGTCCTATATCTACCATACTCATGTTCTTGTGACACTTGGGATTAATGTATTGACTCAAAGGGACCTTTAACACTTTAGCTTTGACATGCTCTATTGTATATCTAGTGTTTGATTAAGTGTGAAATGTTGATCCTCTAAATAGCTCAAAATTTACTTTATGGAGATTTGGCCAAGTATGGAGACCATCTTAATTATGCCTTAAAGGCTAACTTTGCACCTTCATATCTTTTGGTTCACTCAATTGTTTGGTCTAAAATTTGGACCACATCAACTAGGCATGAAATTGAATAAATCCATATGCTCAATTATTTTTGAATCCTTCATGTGTGTAATATATAATTCCATTATCTACTTACTCAGATTATTATGCCATAGAGCTAGCTATGACTTGAGCTTGCCTAGAATCCCAACTTTATCCTTCTATAACTCTTATCGCACTTAGTCTCATGACCTAAAAATTAGTGAATATGATCCTCTTACATAGGGGATTACATCCATATATCCATTTTCTCCTAGAGCCTTCATACATGAAATATATGACATCATAAAAAATCCTTCTTAGCTCTTTCTTGCAACTTGTAAATTTGACAAAGTATTGTAAAACACTATCAAAATTCCTTGGAGCCCTACTTTTCTCAATTATATATTTTGTCATACTATGTCATGTGACCTAAGTTTTTGCACATATAATCTAGGTACAAAAATTAATAGATGAGTTTGATCATTTTGTCTTAACACCTCCATGTGTGTAAATACTGACCTTATCAATATGCTTACTTGGCTTTCTTTAGCCCTTTTGTAAAAGTATAGAAACTTAGTGGATTTTATCCAAGTAACCAAGTTTGCATCCGTATATCTTCAACTGTGTTTCATCTCTTGGCTTCAAATCTAGTGCATAATAACTAGGGACTAATGTGATCACAACCATGAGACTAGTGCCCCCATACTCATTCACACATGGCAATGGTGATGTCAGGAAAATACCTTCTCATCTTTTCTATCATAGACCCAAAATGTCTAGATGATCACTGTGAAGAACCAGATGAATTGCATTCATGCACACAAGCATTCCTATCATCCTTGACCTCTAATAGGATCACCATTATCACCATATTGATCCCTAAGCATTAATGACATGCTCATAATGTCCCTTTTGACATAAATAAAAATCATATTTTCGACAATCTCCCCTTTTGTCAAT
This sequence comes from Torreya grandis, assembly GCA_037957365.1. Classification (NCBI taxonomy): domain Eukaryota; kingdom Viridiplantae; phylum Streptophyta; class Pinopsida; order Cupressales; family Taxaceae; genus Torreya; species Torreya grandis. Next base: position 825,279 of record JARHVA010004097.1, on the reverse strand, counting down.
GATGGCAAACTAAATGCTCTGATCTTCTACTATTCATCTCCTTCTCTGGCATTTCTTGCATTGGATTTTGATGAGTATGAAATAAATATTTTCATACCAAACATTTTCCCCCTTATGAAATAGAACATTTTCCTAATACTCAACTTAGACATTTGCTCTTCTTCTTTGACATTTACACTTTTATAGATAACGTTTTGCTCTTTATCCTATAGAGAGCATTTGCACCTTTTTCTCCCCCTTTGACATGAATTTAAAAAGGAATCTAGATGACTATTAATCCAAATATTTATCCCCCTTTATTAGTTAAAGGAGTTTGTACAATAATCTATAACTTTCAACACATTAGTAATTTTTAGATTGACTTTTTCTCTTCTTCTAGGGATTAATTAAGCTTTATGAGACTCCCCCAAGACTCGTGCCCTATCATTAGTGATTTAGTGATGTGGTGTAGGATCCACCACTCCCATCTTCTAGCTTATATATTCAAATTATTCCTTTAGAAGAGCTTTGGTGAATATGTCTACAATATCATCCTTAGTTGGCACAAATTCAATTGTGATCTCTTGATCTATAACCCTTTCTCCTAAGAAGTGATACTTGATTGATATGTGCTTGGTTATTGAATGCACCACTAGATTATTTGATATATTTATAGTACATGAATTATCAAGAAGAATATAAATAGGTGATTTGTACTCAACCTTGATACTTGAGTGCTTACTTTATCCAAAAGACTTGAGTACAACATGTCACTGCTATTACATACTCCACTTCTACTATAGAAAGAGTAACTGACTCTTGATTTTTGCTCATCCATGAAACAATTTTGTTTCCAAGGAAAAATGCAACACCACTAGTTATTCTTCTATCATCCACACTTCTTTCCCAATCAACACCTATATATGTTATCAAAGTGAAATCTTCACTTGTAGGGTACCATATGACATAGTCAATTGTGCTCTTGATGTATCTAAATATTCTTTTCACTGCATTGACATGTGACTCTTTAGGATCAACTTGAAATGTAGAAACCATGCACATTAATTAACTGATATTTGGTCTTAATGTAGTTAGGTGTAGCAAGCTATCTATAATTGATCTATACATAGTCTAATTTGCTTTAAGGGACTCATATTTTTTACTCAACTTCCATCCAATTATCATGAGAATACTAACTAGTTTGTTATCTTCCATTCCAAATTTCATGATAATATCCTTTGCATACTTGGTTTGGGATATGAATACCCCTTCATCAAATTATGTTGTTTGTAGACCAAGGAAGAAGGAAAGTTCTCCTAACATAGACATATCAAATTCAATTTGCATATTTGTAGCAAATTATTTGCACATTTTGTTATTACTACCACCAAAGATGATTTCATAGACATAAAAAATAACAACCAACATATGTTCACCCTTTGATTTTAAGTATAGATTTATGTCTATATATCCTTTGTTGAAAACTTGTTGTTGTAGGTATTAGTCCAATCTTGAATATCATGCTCTAGGTACTTGGTTTATACCATACAATTCTTTATGTAGTCTTCACACATAATCTTATTCATTTGACAACTGAAAACCTTTTATTTTTTCAATATAGACTTCTTCTTCTAGGTTCCCATTCAATAAAGTAGACTTTACATCAATTTGATAGACTTTGAAATTGTTGTAAATAGAGAATGCTACAAATATTCTTATAGTTTTCATTCTATCAACTGGTGAAAATGTTTCCTCAAGTATATGCTTTTTACTTGTGCATATCCCTTTCACACCAATCTCATTTTATGTTTTATAACAACTCCATCCTCATTGAGCTTGTTTCCATAGACCGATTTTGTTCCTATAACATTATTATTTTAGGGTCTTGGAACTAATAGCCAATTTTTATTTTCTATTTTTTATTTTTCTTAGTTATTATTCCATGGATATTATATAATTCTCATCCTATATGGCTTTAACATAACTCTTAGGCTCAATTTCAAACATTAGAGCAAAACTTACTTGCTCCTTGTTCATTCTAGCTCTTCTCCTTGTCTAAACTCCTTCATTCTTTTTTCCATTTATCTAATCTTTAGGATGATCATTTTAAATGAATCTTGGAGGTGTTTCTTCATCCTTTTGGTCAACATCTTCTCTATCTACTTCTTCTTCAAGATATGCCTCTTTAATAGTGGGTCCCTTGTCACATTCAAAATGTTTTATGCCTTCTTCAACTATGATATTTATGCTCTCCACCATCTTGTGTAGCCTTTTATTGTAACATACATAGGATTTTCTTTGAGTGGAATAACCAATAAATATTCCTTCATCACATCTTGATTCAAAGCTTTCTAGTTTGTCCTCCTTTCTTATGATGTATCATTTACTTCCAAACACTCTAAAGTACTTAATAGAGGTAGGAATTCCACACCATATCCCATAAGGAGTTTTGTCACTATTTACCCTTTGTTGAACTCTATCTAAGATGTATATCAATTTTTGGCCTACTTCTCTCCCATATCCATCAGGTAACTTGGCTTCCTTTAGCATTGTTCTAGCCATTTCCTTGGCAATTTTATTCTTTCTCTCAACATCTCCATTTTGTTGCAGATTCCTTGTTGTAGATTAGTGCCTTTTGATCCCATGCTTCTCAAAATACTCTATGAATTCATTTGAGGTGAATTTTTCACCTTGATTAGATCTTAAGCATTTGATTTTTATTATAATTTGATTATAAACCATGGCTTTAAAGATCTTGAGTCTCTCAAAGTCTTGAGATTTGTCTTTCTAAAAGGTTACCCATGTCATTCTTGAGTATTCATCTACAAATAACATGAATTACCACTCTCATTTAGATCATCTTGTCTTGGTAGGAACCCAACGATCAATATGAACTATTTGTAGAGCTTTATAGTTACATAATCCTTTGTTTGAAATTTGACCCTTATTTGTTTGCCTAGTAGACAATCCTTGCAAGTAGTGTCTATAGGTTTGGTTATCTTGGGCATATGTCTTACACACTTATTTGAGATCACTTTGACTAGATTAACAAAGTTGACATGACCCATTCTCTTATGCCACAACCAAATCTCATCAATCAACTATTACCATTCATTTTAACAAGATTGTAGATATTGCTCTCAATCCTTTTCCCTTGTCCAACTATTTTTATGGATCTCTTTATCTTGTAGCCTTATACATCAAATGTGACCTTGTATCCATTATCACACATTTGTATGACACTTAATAGATTATGCTTCAATCCCTCAACATAAAGAACATCATGTGTTGGTAGTTTACCTCTAAGTTGAAGGTTCCTTTATCCTTGATATTTACTATTGTGTTGTCTCCCAAACTGATAGATCCTTATTTACATTTATTTAATTTTGTGAAATTGATATTGGAATTAGTTATATGCTATGAGTAGCCACTATTTATCACCCACAAAATATTCTCCTTGGCATGGAGTGAAGTATGAACCATCATGGATTGATTTTTCACTCTCCATACATCCTTAGGTTTCTTCTTTAGTTAACTTCTATAATCTTTTGAATCTTTGTTCACACTAGGAGGCATGTATTTATTTGAATTATTTACTTTTGATATTAAAAAGCTAATATTACAATGTTTAGATCTATGAAAAAGGTTCTTGCAATAATAACACATTACATATTTATCTACCAAGGGTGCAAATGATTTTTTTCTTACAAAATTGATTTTCCTTGTAGTTAAAACTCTACACTTACTACCCTTATGACCAAAATTATTATAGATATAAAAATAACCATAAAAAGATGAGAAATACATGGTCATATAATTTCTTAGTGCAGTATGAGGATTTATTCTAAGCTGTGGCTTCTTCAAGTTTCTCACCTTGGTGTATCCATCAACAACAACTACCTTTGTCTTTTTCTTTTATTTAGGCTTCATTTCTTGTTATTATTTCTTCACAATAGTTGTTTTTGAGTGTGTCTTTATGTCCTTACAATATTTATATTTGTTCACTTCTAATTTTCCTATTGCTTTGAAGTTTTCATATAGGTTAGTAAATGTACTAGTTGAGGAACATTTTCCCTTCTCATAACCTAGACTTGATCTCTCATTTGAGGGATTTTCATAATTGATTAGTTCATCATGAATGTTTTATCCTCATATCAACTTCAAACTTTTAGCTATTTTACCTTTGTATTTTTTAAGCTCTTTTCTCAAAGCCACTATTTCTACCTCAAGCTTCACACGTTCATCATATTTTGATTGTAGTTTAATTTTGAATGAATATTTTATTATTTTAGCCTCTTAAACTTGTGTCTTTAGGCTAATTACCATCTAATCATATTTATCAAGACTTTTAGACATTTTCTCAATTTCCTTTTATCCAAGCATCTTTTGTTTTGAGATTTCTTTTCTTAGCTTATCAATCTCATCTACAACACATGCAATTATATTCTAGATCCTCTTCTCTTTCTTATTCTTCATCTGAGTCTTTAACTTCATCTTGATCTAGATTTATAGAAGTTGATCTTACTATCATGAATAGGGATTCATTTTCCTTAGCCACAAAAGCATAGTCATGATCACCACTTGAACTATCATTGTCTTCCATTGAGTCACTATCTTCTTTTGTGTATAGACCTTTCTTCTTATTGAAGAATTTCTTATTCTTAGGATAGTTGGGTTTAACCTTTTCTTTACTCTCTACTTTCTCAGAGTTATCATTTTTATTATGAGGGAATTTAGAACCAAAATGTCCTACTTTACCATAGTTAAAGAATTTGAAGCATAACTTACCTATGTACTTTCCATATCCTCTCTTTAGTCTTTTGAAAAAGTTGGCTTCTTCTTCATGAGTCTCCTTAGATTAGATGTAGATGTTTCTTCCCTTAATTTCTTGGCTATTTTGAATGTAACTTCTTTCTTGAATGTGTTTGCTTCATCCATTCTCATTTCATAGGTTGTGAAAGTCCCATGCAACTCATAAACAATGAGTTTATCTAGATCTCCTACTTCTATTGATAAGATTTTAGAGTCATATCCTAATGGAAAATATCTTAAAACCTTATTGATAATGATTGACTCTTTTATTTCTTCTCTAAGGCCTCTAACTGCATTTACTATTTCATCTACTCTAAGGAGGCAGTCTGAAATCTTTTCATCTTCATTCATCCTAAGGGTCTCAAACTTGCGTTTGTATGTTTGTAGCTTGGCCTGCTTTACTTTTTCATCTAATTCAAATATTCCATTTAACTTATTCTAGATGTCTTGTGCATTCTAACAGTGCATAGCTTTGATAAAATCTAAGTTTGACAATACATAAAGGATAACATTCCTTGCCTTCACATTTATTTCATATGCCTTCTTAGTAGCTTTATTAGTAGGAGTTGTAGAAGTGGTTGTATATCCATTTACCATATACATTAATACATCAAACCTAAAAGTAGACATATATGTTTCCGTTTGTATGCTCCAAAATGCATAGTTAGATTCATCAAAGAGGGGTGTTTTTCTTATGAAGATCCTTCTTGAATATCCATTATGTTCACTAGTTCAAGATATAATTGAGATAATTAGGCTTATATAAAGGAACCCTAAGCTCTAATAACAGTTTTTGGAACACAACTATCTACTAAGAGGGGGGGTGAATCAGTAGATCAACTAAAATAAGAACTTTAATATTTTTAAATCAAATTCAAAAGCATATGCAAATTAAAATATAAATGTAGAGATCACATACACACACATAAATACATGTGACACTAGATGTATACATGGAAAACCCATTTTTAAAAACCATAGTGAGAATATCTACTACAAACTACTCTTCTAATCTAGCGTCACTAACAAACCTTACTAGTTACAATGTTTAAGGACATTGATCCTAAGGAGACACCAATCCCTTGATTTAAGAGAACCAAATCTAAGGAAGAACCCACTCCCTAATATGATCACATAATTAGCTTATCTGATGGTACCAACCTATCAAACTCTTTTATGGATCTACAACTCTAATTTACAAGTTAGATTCATACATGAATCCAAATCTCTATTCTTTGTTACAAGTCTAATCTACAACTGATCATTCTCTACATAATTTCTTTGTGCCTATCTTCCTCTCTACTACTCGCTATACCTCTAATATTATGTCTAAATAAGTCCTTATTCAACACACTTCATTACATTCACCAACCACTCTACTCTACTCTACTCTACTCTTCCTCCTTTGGTTCTGTCTTTTATATTTTCAATTTGACACACCTATTTTAATTTTGATTTTTCTTTTGCTTTCTACCTCTATTTATATTGAATTTGGATCAATATAAAATGCAAATGTTCAACTTTATTTCCTTTTTCCTCTATATATATATATATATATATATATAAACAAATTATCTAGGTTTTGCTTCTTCTCTATTCTCACACTCAGACTATAGAGACATCATATCAATTCTAGACTTTAGTTCATTAAGACTTAAACTACTAGTTCCCACGTCTTGATTTCATACATCATGTCATAATTATAGATCTATTTAATATATATAATATATTATACTCAAGTTGTGATGCACAATCTCTTTAATGTATATTTTAGCATTTGGATCGATCAATACCATTATCTATGTTGAGATATAGAGCTTATACATAAGTTCATACATGTTCCTCAAACAAACTATTTATCTAGACATGAATTTAAATGTCAATCATTTATCTTTCCTTCGGTGCCAAAATTACATGGTATATATTAAATATTATCTCAACTTTAAAATGCATCCATTTAATCACCCTCTGATAGGCTCAATCTATCTTTTAGATCTTTGTATGCTTTTAAAATTTAGTTTTATCATCTTTAAAATGTGTCCATTGATTTTTCTTATCTAAGCTTCTATGTGCCATTCGATATTCAAAGATGCACAATCTTTACCTTGAATTAGTCACTAAATTTAGACAATTTGACCTCATATTACTTCTGCCAACATGTTTGGATCACTTTCACTCTATTGATCTTCTCAAACATGCTCGGTCTTTAACTTGTCATTGTCTCGATAAACATCGATCACTTTGTTTAATCTAAGTCCACTCACTCCATTAGATCTCTTTTACATGATCACCTCTACACCATCAAATATTATGACAAGATTGATGATTATATTTGATAGGTTAACTCTCATTGGTCCTCTATCTAGAAAACTCATGTGCTTGTTACACTTAAAATTAGTGCATTTACTCAGAGGGACCTTTGACACATTAACTTCTCCAAACTCCATTGTATCTTCAATGTCCAATTAAGTGAAAACCATTGATCGTCCAACTAGCTCAAAATTTAATTTTTGTAGATTTGGTTAAGTATGGGGACCATCTAAATTCTACCTAAAAGGCTAAATTTACACCTTCATATCTTCTGATTTGCTCAAATGCTTGGTCTAAAGTTTGGATCACATAAGCTAGGCATGAAAGTGAACAAACCCATATGCTCAATTATTTTTGAACCTTTTTTCATGACAGATATAACTCCATTAGTCTACTTACTCAAATTATTCTATCATAGAGCTAGCTATGCCTTGAACTTGCCTAGAAGTCCAACTTTGTCCTTATATAACTCTTGTCATGCTTAGTCATATGACCTAAAAATTAATGAATATGATCCTCTTATGTAGGGGATTCCATCCATATATACATTTAACCCTGAACCCTTTATAAGTGTAGGATATGACATAATAAGAATATCCTCTTAGATTTTCCTTGCAACTTGTAAATTTGACTTTGTTGGAAAACACTATCAAAATGCCTTGGAGCCATACTATGCTCAAGCATATCTTTGGTCTCACTATGTCCCGTGACTTGAGATTTAGTGCATATAAAATACATAGAAAAATGAATAGATCTATGTGATCATTTTGTTCGAACACCTCCATGTGTGCAAATACTGACCTCATTAATATTATTACTTGGTTTTGTTTAGCCATTTTTGTAAATTTGGCTATGTATAAAAACTTAGTGGATTTTGTTGCAGTAGCCAACTTTACATCTACATATCTTCAATTGTGCTTAATCTCAAGGCTTCAAATATGGTGAATAAAAACTAGGGACTAATTTGATCACAAACATGTGATCAAATCCCCCATACTCATTCACATGTGGCAATGGTGATGTCAATCAAAATCCTTTCTCATTTTTTTATCACGGACCTAAAATGTCTAGATGATCAATGTGAAGAACTAGATGAGTTTAATTCATGTATACAAGCATTAAAAACATATTTAAAATATAATAGGATCAACATGATCACCATATTCATCTTTTAACATTAATTACATTCTCATAATGTCCTTTTTGACATCAATGAAAATCATATTTCCAAAAATCTCCCCTTTGTCATTGATGGAAAACTAAATACTCTGATCTTCTACTATTTATCTCCTTCTCTATAATTGCTTGCATTAGACTATAATGAGTATGAAATAAAGCTATTCATACTAAAATTTATCCTACTTAGGTAATGGCACATTTGCCTAATAATCAACATGGACACTTGTTCTTGTTCTTTGACAATTGCAGTTTTGCAAATAATATTTTACTCTTTCTTCTACAGAGAGCATTTACAACTTTTTATCCCCTTTGATATCAATATCAAAGGGACTCTAGCTAACTTTTCTCTAACTATTTCTCCCCTTTTATCTAAAAATAGAGTTTATCCTAGAATTTACAACTTTCAACTCATTATTAATTTCCAAAAGTGTACATACCTGAGTTGACTTTTTCTATTCATCTAGGGATTAGTTAATCTTCCATGAGACCCACTTAGATTCAAGACCTATCAATAGTGATTTAGTGATGTGGTGTAGGATCCACCACTCCCAAATTTTGTCATAGATATTCAAACTATTCTTTGGGAAGAGGTTTGGTGAATATGTCTATAAATTGGTCCTTAGTTGGCACATTTTCCATTGTGACCTCTTGATCTGTAACCCTTTCTCTTAAGAAGTGATACTTGATTGATATGTGTTTTGTTTTTGAATGCATCATTGGATTATTTGATATATTTAAAGCACTTGAATTATCATGAATAATATAAATAGGTGATATTTACTCAACCTTGATGTCCTTGATTGTTTTCTTGTACTGCACACCCTTTTTATACTGTAGAAAGAGTAACTTATGTTTTTTGGTTAGCCATGAAAAAAGTATATTTCTAAGAAAAAATGAAGCATTATTAAATATTATTCTACCATCTACACTTCCTACCCAATCAACATCTGTATATGTTATCAAAGTGAAATATTCACTTGTAGGTTACCATAAACCATAGTCAATTGTGCTCTTGATGTATTTATAGATTTTTTTCACTACATTGACATGTGACTCTTTAGGAGCATCCTAAAATTTTACAATCATACATACTACTTTCATGATATCTTTCCTTAATGTAGTTAGGTATATTAAGCTACCTATTGTAGACATCTAATTCCTAACACCATTTGTGTTGAACTTGTCAATCTTACACGAATTGTACTCAAATGCACATTTTAGGTAAAAATCCATAAAACACCCTAAATGGTTTGAACTTGTCACTTAAAAGTGCCAATATAGGTCAAAGTATCCCTAATTAGGGCAATCCATTTTATGGTCCAACTAACTTTGATTAGATCATTTTGAGTCAAAATGACAATTTTGCCATTTAGTGCTTTAGATCACTCTTTTCTTCTAATTCATCAGTACACATCACATACCTTTGTTATTTGGTGTTGGAAAAATCCTAAATGGGATTATGGCTCCAGCAATCTATCATCACCATCTAATTCCTCTTCAGTCAGATTATGACCCAGTAATATGACTTTATGACCATTTGATTAATTGAGGGCCAATTTTCAAATAATTGCATAAATGTTGATTGACCTTGTGCAAGGCTAATTAATATAAATAAAGAGCTTAAGTAAATTTTCCATGAGAGTTGTTGAATATTTATTTTTGAAAATAGATTCTTATTAACTACATCATTATGTGAAATCAATTCATGGGAAAACATCCCTAGGCTATAGATGCCACAAATATCAAGATTATAGGTCACTCATACCTAATTAATGCCTCCCATACCTCTTTAATGCTTATTTATCTTGAGAATATTTATGATTTTAATTCTAAATATTAGGATTATCTATGGCCACACATCTCAATCTTGAAATGTATGGTCATGGTTGATCCCAAACAATCTCAAAAATCTATAAAAAGAGAGGCCATGGGTATTAATTTTAAGCTATTTGGGTGCAAGGTTATTATGCTCAAATATCTTCAAAAGATTGAATATTGTAAAGTTATATTGTTAAATTATTTCCACAAGGTTTTGCATTTGATCATAGATTTTTCTTGCAAGCTTCACTGATAGGCTAGTTTAGTGATTTGGAATCATGAGCCTTGGTTTTATGGAGCATTCTTGAGGCATTGGAGGAGATTACCACCATTGTTAACAAAGACAAGGATGCATGATCAAGGGAGAATATGTTTTTGAGCCACATGGATATGGTGAATCCATTTAGGAAGGTAATATGGTGTTATTTAGTTTCATTTGTTTGTTTTTATCCTTTGTAATTCCCATAGGAATAGATATGCTTGGTTAGTTATTTTTTTATGCATGTTTCATTATTTATGGACTAGTGCTTGACTAACTTACTTTGTAATGCTCTCTACATCCTATCATGCCTGGTGGGACCAAACACATCTCACACCTGAAGGAGATCATTTTTCAACCCAATTTTTTTTATTTGAGCCTTTAAAACTCTTTCAAATTAATTTTCTAACTTTTTTTTTGCCATGATTTTTACACAGTAACTAATGTCATCAAGAATACTAACATTGATTACATGCTTAACCGATGTTATTTCTTCAAATTGACATTAGTTAGATCTTGGTTATCCAAAGTAACTATCCTTGATTGTAATAACTGATGTAGGTCACTATGTTTTTACAAAAACATAGACTTGAGAGCTACTTTTCCAAACTTCATTATTTCAAGCTAAAAAGAGCTTCAATGATAAAGGACATGATAGGAATTTTGCTGCAGGACCAAACTTGATATTTATTCAAAACATGTATAAATCACCTCTGCATGCTTAAAAATAAATTAGGAACCTTGTTTTGGTGTTTAACAAAGGACTTAGATGATTTGGTGAATGTTTTCAAAGTTTGCAACTAAGACAAAGGGGTCAAATAAACACCACCAAATATTTCATTTGGATTTAAAATTGAGCACACTTGTCAATTCTTGTTTTCAATAGTTGTTTAATTAGATTTTGTTTGGAAAAAAGAGGAATGTTGCATATATGCTTTTCCATTTGTCCCCTATAGTGAACCCTTGGAATGAAAAATGCCATTCTTATTGCAAATAGCCTAGTCCAAGGCATAGAAAGAATGTCACCTAAAGCACTCCCCAAAAAATAATCAAAGATTGGGTGATCTTTAAAATGACCCTAAAGTCTCTATATTTTATGCTTTCTTTATTTTCATGCAAACTTGGCTTGTGAGGGGGACGTCATTACCTCTCATGAGTTCTTTAGGGAAGCTTTAACCTAGGGTTTCACCTCTCGACATTGAATTAATTTGACTCATTTAGAGTTACACATGGGACGTATCTACATTTGGACATCGTACTACACTAAGTGAACAATATGATGTAGTGGTCATAAAAAAGTCTAGACCTTTTTACAACTAGCCAATGCCATGGTCAGCCAATTTTCATGCTTGTATTTGATATCATTTAACATGAAATTCATTATGTAATTTATTCTCATATAATGATTGAAACATTTCTATATTTAGTCATCCCCATTTTTCCATACCCTTGCTAAGATTTGGACAATTATACTTAGTATATTTTGGCAATTATTTGCTTTGTATGCTTTGAGGCTAAAACTTGTTTGTTTGTTCATAGGCCATGTCAAAATCATGTATTTAAGTTAAGAAGGGTAGTGTTATGCTACCCAAATCATGTAAAATCTTTTTTGCCTTTAATTATTTAAAACATAACATTTTACCACATCATTTGAGCATGTTGACACCATTAGGCTACTCAATTTATTTCAAGAAATTGTTTACCATTTTATCAAAAACCATTTTTTTCAAACCATGTAATGTATACCATTTGGACCTTGTTTATGTGTTGTTATGTTGTCCACTCTTGTCTAACTTATTTGGTCTAATCCTAGTCTTCAACATTGCATTTTCAATTAACCTTATTAAGTTTAGATCTAAACATTGATTGATTTCTATTTAGGACTCAATTCATGGGGTTGGTACATAGATCTTTTTATATTGTGTTGAATAGCTTCAATTAAATTATTACCCAATTTTGACACTATTGATTGTTTGTTTATTCAAGTTCCTATCCTCATCATTTTGTTTGTGACTTTATTTGGTAAAACACAACCTTTCTTCAAAAACCTTTGATGTTAGACATTTGACGTTAGGGTTTTTTATGCCATATCTTTGCACAAAATAATTTGGAGATGTAGCTTCACCCTTTCAACCAAGGTTGAACCTTTTGTCCTTAAACATTACTTTTCAGAGTTTACAAAACTTTAAGTCTTTATATTTTTAGAGCTTTCTTTATCAAATGCAAATATGTCTAGCTACACTTATGGTGCAGTCATGGATAATCCAACCAATGATAGAGTGGCCACACAAAATGACTTTTATGACTTTATTCAAGACCCTTATGGTGACAATATCATTTATGAGATAGATTTCTATCTACCTCATAGAAATCAGTCGTGGGAACATAATCAAGATCTAACTTATGATCCAACTCACAATTGGAATGATTGGGTTTATCAGGAAGACTTGGATGCTTTAGCTTATGTAGGTAATCAAACTATATAACATACCAAGATCACCATTTTAAAACCTCCTCCTTTAGTTTTCATGAGAAACCAAACTAAGAAGCAGCTTGTCATTACCATTTTAGGACTTCCTCTATTCATTTGCACAAGAAAACAAACTAAGAAGCATCTAGTTATTACCATTCTTGGCCCATTTCTAGTTTCTGATGAACCTATTGTTGAAGATCCTTTATTTGATGAACAAATTGTTTTTTATCCCTTCTTCAATAGTCTAATATTTTGAGAGCCATTATTTAACCACAAAATATTGTTCTTGCTAAACCAAATGTTCCCCACTTTAGAAATTTTGTGCCGATCTTCAAGCCTAAACAAAAACCATTATCTCTTCAAAAGCCATCTTATAAGGATCAAAATCTGTTCAAAATTGATCTTTTGTAATCAATTATGATCCCAAACCAATATGTTATTATTAAAACACCCATTTATGACAAGATAAAATATGATTAGTTACCTATTCATATGTTACCTATTTTTAAAGAGGTTCATCTCCTTGAAAAGCCTATCTTGATAGAGTTGTCTCTTGATCTTTTCCCACTCATTGAGGAGTATAACTTTGATAGACATGATTTTTTTGAGACATCCCTTGAGAGCTTCCCTATTTTTGATGGGCTTAAATTAGATGAGTTAGTCTATGTTTAACCCTTCCAAGATGAATTATTTTTTATTGAGCCCATTAGGCCATCATAGGCCATTAATTGTAAAAAAATTAGTATTTAACAAAGCATTATCAAAACAACCATATCAGATGAAGAATCAATATTAGAGTCAATTTCTATTTTTAAACCAACATTGATTCCAACATTGGATTTAGAGTCACTTTCTTCAAAATCAGAGTTAGAAATAGATTATAGTATTGGTTGTTATAATATTGGTTATAATTTCCTTGAAAATCAATTTAAATATATTTTTTATCATTATATAGTTTTTTGAGGATGATTACTTTAGCATCGACAAAATTTCTCCTAGTATCTTCTATGAGGATTGTGCTACCTTTCACCATTTCATTATCACCACCCAACATAACCATTATATTGACATTCCATCTCCCACGATTATTGATTGGGATCTACAGAGCCACACTTTGATAAACTTCATCCATGGTGACATATAATTTGTAGAATATCAGGTAGACCAAGACCACATTCATTCAAAAGAAGAATAATCTCCTAGTGAAACCTTTTTAGAGGTGCTAGGGGATAACCAAAGATTAAAATAAACATATTTTAGTGACACCTTTTTAAAGGTGCTAGAAGAAAATCAATGTAAAATTTTAATATCTCTTTGTGAAACCTTTTTGGAGGCCCTATGGGATGATCAGAACAAATTCAATGGTGAAAACCTCATCAAGGTAGTAATAGTTGAGCACAAAATTTCTTCATTGTTTATTAAATATAATATCAGAGATCAAATCAAAATAAATTCCAATCTATACCATAATTAGATGGTGGCTACACTAAAGATCAAGAAACAAAACAATCTAATGGTTGTATTAAGAGCATATTCAAAGGTCTATGGCCCCACCACAACTAAATCTATGTCAAATCTAGCATCAACAACATTAGATGTGACTAAAAGCCCTGATCTTTATTTGTTTCCCAACCATTCCACATTTCATTATCATCTACCATTCTATTTCATAATCAAACCCACCATCCATTACTTGTCCCTATTTACTATCCAAAGCCACACTTCCATTTTCAAAGGCTAAAAATATACCTTGTCTTGACGATTGAAGGAATGAAAATCAATGACCAATGAAGATCACAAAAGCATTATTGACAACCAAATCAATTGGCCATTCTTGATAGAGCAGCTATTTAGATGAGGTGTGGGCTAGAAATTAACATGATCAAGTATTTTTTTTATATAATTTGTTTATTAAGATGTGCATCTCCTCATGAACAATAATAATAGAATCAAAAACCACACTTAGGCCAAAAACATGTACCATGCCATTGCCATTATTACATATCCATTTTCTAATTTTGAAGTACCCAACCATTCACCCCATCACTTGGAGAAACCCTCTTACCATTTTATTAAATCTATCAAAACCAATATTTATCCTTAGCAAGACCATATCATCTTATCATTCCATTTGTATTTAGACCAAAGCCAATTTTTAGTCATCCTACCCAATCCTATTTTGATATTGGTTCGTTTGGGTCTTCACACACCTTTCATAGGGGGATTCTAATCAAGTTTCAACAATCAATCCAATTTGTGTTTAGAATGATAGTCTATGAAAGTAGTGTGATAATTTATCTAGTAAGATATCTTTCATCCTATTAGGTTTGTTTATGTGATCTTAACTATAACTGCTTATGGACACATCAATGTTTCACCAATCTTGCTACTAATTATAATCACCTATGGGAAAATTAGTATAATTAACCTATATATTTTTATCCTATTTATAATAACCTATGGGTAAACTCAAGGAAACACTTATTTATCATCCATTTCTGCATGACCTTGCCATTACAATTTTCATTTGACTAGTTATTTTCCAAATTTGAGAACTTGTTGGGACCTAGTTGGTTTTTCCCCACCTTTTGTGTGGATGGAATTAATATAAATTGATGTCATTTTTTGACTATGTAGGTCATGCTGAATTCATGTTGAGGTCACCTCAGTCACCCTTTCCATACACTCTCACCATTTTGTGAGAAATCAAGCACCTTGCTTACACTGATTTATGAGCATGGACCATTGCAAGTGGCTTAGCTATCTTATTGTAACCTATACTCTCAAGACATGCATATCTTCAGCTAGATGGTCCCACCTTGTGTATATTTTATTCCAAAAACACTAAAAACATTAGAAATACTTTAAAAATACCAAAAGCATTAAAACATGATCCATAAAAGAACAAAAACATTATCATTCCACCATCCCATGCTCTCATCATTTTTCAAGCAACTACTAAGTTTAAATTCTCTCACTACTTTCTGAGGAAATATTAATTTTGAATGCTCTCACCATTTTTTGAGAAACTATTTAGTTGGAATGCTTTCACTATTTTATGAGCAAATGTTAAGTTTGAATGCTCTTGTCCTTTTGCAAACACAAAAACACTGATTCATTTCATTTTATCCCATGTACTTTCTATTTGTAAGATCATTCTTCCTCATATCATCAAATTCTTGTTTTTTGGACCATTCTCATTTTTTTTATCTTACATTTATTTTATAACATTAATCATGTTGGTCTGATCATCATTTTTCTTCTATCCCATTTACTGAGAGAACTACATTTGGATTGAAGTTCATGTTGGAACATGCATCCATGGAACTATGTAGGTATAATCCACTTGTCCTATACATCTAGATTCATATCAACCAACCCCTTACTTTTATTCTATTCCCCCATTTCTTATATCATTATTCCTCTTTAATTAGGAAATAATTGTCATGTCATTATTCTTTATTATGATATGGTGGAAATAACACCTCTACAACACATACATGAACATTTGTCTTTAAACCACACTAACTTGGTTTTTGTTTGTGTGTGTTTATTTGAGTTTTCTTGGTGTTTTGTTTTGATTTCACATCTCTCCTTTTATTTATTCTCCTTTTCTCTTTTTATTAATTCTTGTCTCATCTTGGTCTTGTGTTTCCTTGATTATTTTTGCTTATCTCTTTTGTGTTTCAAAACATCTTGATGATTCACATAGATCTTGATTGTTTATATCTTGATTCTATTTTATTACGTTGTTTTTTGGACCATTTTTTATTTTATTGTTGTTTGTGTCTTGTTTTTATATTTGATTTTTCTTTTCTCTTTTGTGTTCAAGAATGCCTTGATGGTCCACATGGATATTGATTATTCATATCTTGGTCTCATGTCATTAAGACATTCTTGATTTTTGTTTTTTAAAACATTTTTTTTCCTACTTAAGTCTTGATTGATCATATCTTGATTTCAAGTTAGGTTCATTTATGTTTATCTTTTTCTTTGTTTTTGCTTTTTTGTTTAAATGTAAATCATTGTAACTTTGGTTTTGGCCATTGTTTCACCATTATCCTTAGTTATAGATATTTATATTTGAATTGGCTCAACACAATTGGAATTATATGTCAGTATAAGTTATTCATACTTATCATGCCTAATTTATTTTTTTTATAACAAGCACTTTGTGCTCAAGTCTCAACATCTTAACATCAATAATTAGTTATAATGAATGATTCTCAAGAACACATTGCAAAACCTAGGCTCATGATATGGAATAAGGCTTCTAGGTAACATGCATTTAGGATTCTTTGTATATGATTAGATGTGCATATCTTTTCATAAATTATGATTCTAGTCAATTCTTGGTCATTTTTCATCATTCTTCATTCCATTCTCTCCTAAACTTGGGTGAACTACATTGGCCTAAAGTTCATGTTGGAACATGAGTCCACAGAACTATGTAGGTAGTGCTCAGTTTTTATTAAGGTTAGCTTAGCTATCTCCATTCTTATTTTCATCTCTCTCATCACTTTGTGTATTCTCATATGCTTGGTTTTATATGTATTTCTAAGCCATTACACTATCGTATGTATGTTTGTGCTTGCTCGCATTAACCTCTTTTTTCAATTATATCCTTGAGATATTTTTGCTTGGCAATTACCCATGCTGGGGCACATAATCTAAACCACATTCGAATAAAATCATATCTATAGGGGAAAAATCATTATTTATTTTTTATCAATGATCAAGATTCGACCTACTGGGGAAAAACTATTTTATCATGATCAAATTTGCTCTACTAGAGTACTTATTATATTCTCTTTGGAGACCCTATTTTAGTGGCGCTTCCTTTATTAAAGTAGAATGTTCTCTCTTTTCCTCTAATTCAAATCTCTCCACATTAAATCCCCTGATGATAATATTTTAGTGTGCAACTTGTTTCAGGATTGATCAATGTCATAAGTGCATAACTTATACTTTCAAATTGGGCATATTTATAGTGTGTCCCTTACATTTATAGATTGTATCATTCCCATTCCCCTATCTTTGGGGCTTATTATACCTATATTTTATTTTTGTCATTGATTGTAATCATGTATGTGAGCATTGGCTCATTTGGATGTGATTTACTCCATGGGTTAATCTCTCACATTCTCTCTCTTTTTGAGAATTCATCCTTCTCTTTCATCCTAGTATATCCTATTGAGGGTGTATCATGGGTCTATTAAAATTTATTCTTGAAAACTCTTTTCTTTGAGAAGACATTCCTTCACCTAAATGTCTCAATACACCTTCTCAAATAGGGGGAAAATGTAGATATGTAATTCCTAACACCATTTGTTTTGAAATTGTCAATCTTACTCAAATTGCACTCAAATGCATATTTTAGGTCAAAATCCATAAAACACCCTAAATGGTTTGAACTTGTCACTTAAAAGTGATAGTTTAGGTGAAAGTATCCCTAAATAAGGCAATGCTTTTATGGTCTAGCTAACTTTGATTATATCATTTCAAGTTAAAATGACAATTTTACCATTTAGTGCTCTAAATCACTCTTTTCTTCTAATTCATTGGTACACATCACATACATTTGTTATTTGGTGTTGGGAACATCCTAAATGGGAATATGGCTCCAATGCATCTAACATCACCATTAAGTTCCTCTCTAGTCAGATTATGACCTAGTAGTATGAGTTTTTGACCATTTTGATTAATTGAGAGATAATTTTCAAATAATTTCACAAATGTTGATTAACCTTGTTTAAGGTTAATTAATACAAATCATGATCTTAAGTGGATTTTCCATGAGAGTTGTTTAATATTTACTTTTGAAAATTGATTCCTATTAAATGTATCATAAGGTGACATCATTTCTTGAGAAGACATCCCTTGGCCATAAATGCCACAAATATCAGGATTATGGGTCACCCATGCCCAGTTATTGCCTCCCATGCCTCTTGAATGATTATTTATCTTGAGGATATTTATAAGTTTAATTCCAAATATTAAGATTATCCATGGCCATACATCTCAATCTTAAGATGCATGGTCATGGTTGATCTTGACCAATTTCAAAAATCTATAAATAGAGAGGCCATTGATATGAATTTTAATCTATTTTGGTGTAAGATTATTATGCTCAAATATGTTCAAAAGTTTGAATATTGAAAAGTTATAATGTTAAATTGTTTCTACAAGGTTTTGCATTTGATCATATATTTTTCTTGTAAGCTTCATTGATAGGCTAGTTTAGTGATTTGGAATCATGAGCCTAGATTTTGCGGAGTGTTCTTGAGGAATTGGAGGAGCTTACCACCACTTTTGAAAAATACAAGGATGCTTGATCAAGGGAGAACGTGTTTATGATCCACATGGGTATGGTGAATCCATTTGGGAAGGTGATATGGTATTGCTTTCTTCCATTTGTTTGTTTTTATCATTTATAATTCCCATAGGAATAGATAGGCTTGGTTAGTTGGTTATTTATGCATGTTTCATTATTTGTGGACTAATACTTGACTAGCCTAATTTATAGTCCTCTTTACATCTAATGGAGTATTGGGGCAAAACTATCTTATCATGATCAAATCGGCTCTACTGGAGTACTTATATATTGTCTTTAGAGACCCTATTCTAGTGGTGCTTCCCTTCCTAAAGAAGAACATTCTCTCTTTTCCTCTAATTTCATGATATCCACATTAAATACCATGATGGCCATATTTAATGTGCAACTTGTCTTGAGATTGATCAATGTCGTAAGTGCACAGCTTGTACTCTCAAATTGGGTACATTTACAGTGTGTCCATTACATTTATGGATTTAATCTTTCTCATTCCCCTTGTATTTGGGGCCTAATATACTTATAATTATTATTTTTTCATTGATGGTAATCACATGTGCAAGCATTAACTCATCTGGCTATCATATATTGCATGGGTTAACCTCTCACTTTCTATATCTTTTTGAGAGTCCATCCTTTTCTTGCATCTTATTATGTGCTCTTAAGGGGGAATCATGGGTTTATTCCAATTTATTATTGACAAATATTTTATTTGAAAATATGTTAATCCACTTATATGTCTCATTACACCTTCTTAAATAGGGGGAAAATGTAGACATCCAATTCCTAGCACCATTTGTGTTGAAATTGCCAATCTTACTTGAATTGCACGTAAATGCACATGTTTTAGGTCAAAATCCATAAAACACCATAAATGGTTCTAAATTTTCACTCACAAGTGCTAGTTTAGGTCAAATTATCCCTAAATAGGGTAATGCATTTTATGGGCAAGCTAACTTTGATTAGACTATTTTGAGTCTAAATGAAAATTTTGCCATTTAGTGCTCTACACCACTCTTTTCATCTAATTCATTGGTACACATCATGTACCTCTGTTATTTATTTTTGGAAACATCCTAAATGGGAATATGGCTCCAACACATCTAACATCACCATCCAGTTCCTCTCCATTTAGATTACAACCTAGTAATATGACTTTCTAACCACTTTGATTAATTGAGGGCCAATTTTCAAATAACTGCACAAATGTTGATTAACCTTGTTTAAGGATAATTAATAAAAATAAAGAGATTAAGTGGGTTTTCCATGAGAGTTGTTGAATTTTTTTTAAATTGATTCCTATTAATTGCATCATCAATTGACATCATTTCTTGGGAAGACATCCTTGGGTCATCAATGCCACAAATATCAAGATTATGGGTCACCCATGCATCTTTAATGCCTCCCATGCCTCTATAATGCTCATTTATCTTTAGGATATTTATGAGTTTAATTCCAAATATTAAGATTATCCATGGCCACACATCTCAATCTTGAGATGGACAATCATGGTTGACCCTGTCCAATCTCCAAAATCTATAAATAAAGAGGCCATGGATATGAGTTTTAAGTTATTTTGATGTAAGGTTATTATTCTCAAATATCTTCAAAAGCTTGAATATTTCAAAGTTATAATGTTAAATTATTTCCACAATTTTTTGCATTTGATCATAGATTTTGCTTGCAAGCTTCATTGATACGCTAGATTAGTGATTTGGAATCATGAGTCTAGGTTTTATGGATTGTTCTTGAGTCATTAGAGGAGCTTACCACCATTTTTAACAAATACAAGTATTATTGATCAAGGGATACCATGTTTTTGAGCCACATGGGTATGGTGAATCGATTTGGAAAGGTAATATGGTGTTGCTTTCTCTCATTTGTTTCTTGCTATCCTTTGCAATTCCCATAGGAATAGATAGGCTTGTTTAGTTAGATTTTTATGCCTGTTTCATTATTTATGGACTAATGATCAACTAACTTAATTTTTAATCCTCTCTACACCTATCATTGATCTATACATAGTTTCATTTTCATCAAAGGACTCATCCTCTTTTCTCAACTTGCATCCAGTAATCCTGGGATTACTATCTCATTTGCTATCTACCATTCCAAATTTATTGATCATCTCCATTGTATACTTGGTTTTGGGTATAAATACACCTTCACAAGATTGGGATACTTGTAGACCAAATAATAAGGAAATTTATACTATAATAAACATCTCAATTTAACTTTGCTTTTATGTAGAAAATTATTTACACATTTTTTTATTGTTACAACCAAAAATGATGTCATATACATAAATAACAATAATCAATATATGCTCACCTTCAGATTTGAAGTACAAATTATTATCTATATATCCTTTGTTGAAACCTTGTTTTTGCAAGTATTGGTTTAATCTTGAATACCATGTTCTAAGTCCCTATTTTAGACCATACAGTGCTTCTTCAATCTTCACACATAATCTTATTCATCTAACAATTGAAAACCTTCTAGTCATTCAATATAGACCTCCTCTTCTATGTTCCCATTAAATAAAGTAGACTTTACATCCATTTGATAGACTTTTAACCTCTTATAAATAGATAATGCTAAGAATATTATTATAGATTATAATATATTAGTTGAAATGAATGTTTCCTCAAAGTCTATGCCTTCTAATTTTTCATATCCCTTGCACACCAATCTCACTTTATTTATAATAACAACTCTATCCTCATTGAACTTGTTTCTATGGACCCATTTTGTTCTTATCACATTCTTGTTTAAGGGTCTTGGAACTAATTTCCAAATTTTGTTCTTTTTTATTGGACTTAGTTCTTATCCTATGGATTTTTTCCAATTCTCATCCTTGTTAGATTCAACATAGTTCTTAGGCTCAATTTTAGACATTAGATCAAAACTCACTTGCTCCTTATTAATTATAGCTCTTCTCCTTATTTAAATTCATTCATTATTATTTTCAATTATCTACTCATTAGGATGATCCTTTTGAAAAAAATCTTGGAACAATTTTTTCATTCTTTTCCTTAGCATCTTCACTATTATCTTATGCTTTAATATCTACCTCTTCAATACTAATTTCCTTGTCAGGTTCAACATGTTTTATGCCTTATTCAATCTTGACATTTATTCTTTCCACCATATTGTGTAGCCTCTTATTGTAACATGCATAAGATTTTATTTGAGTAGAATAACCAAGAAATATTCCCACATCACATCTTGATTCAAAGCTTCTCTGTTTGTCCTCCTTTCTTTTGATGTAGCATTTGTTTCCAAACACTCTAAAGTACTTTTAAAATTTAGGTTTTCCACACTATAGTTCATAGAGAGTTTGGTCACTATTTACACTTAGTTGAACTCTATCCAAGATGTATAATATTTTTTGGACTACTTATCTCTAATATCCATGAATTAAATTGGCCTCCTTTAACATTGTTTTGGCCATTTCCTTGAATTTTCTATTCTTGCTCTCAACAAATCCATTTTGCTATGGAGTACATGTTATAGAGTAGTGCCTTTTGATCCCATGATTCTCAAAATAATCTATGAATTCATTTGAGGTGAATTATCCACCTTTATAATATCTTAAGAATTTGAATTTTATTCCAATATCATTTTCAACCATGGCTCTAAAGATCTTGAATCTCTCAAATGCTTAAGATTTATCATTAAAAAATGTTACCCATGTCATTCTTGAGTATTCATCTAAAAATAACATGAAGTAATGATATATTTTAAATACTCTTGTATTTTTAGGACCATGAAGATTAATATGAGCTATTTATAGAGGCTTTATAGTTACATACTCTTTTATTTAAAATCTAACCCTTATCTATTTGCCTAGTTGACATTCCTTACAAGTATTACTTGTAGGTTTGGTTATCTTAGGCATGCGTCTTGCACACTTATTTGAGTTCACTTTAACTATATTATAAAATTTTACATGACCCATTTTATTATGCCACAACCAACTCTCATCAATAGTTCCCATCAAGCAATTAATACCATTCACTTCAACAAGATTGTAGATATTACTCTCAATCCTTTTCCCTTCTACAATTATTTTTACATATCTCTTTAGGTTGTATCCTTATTCATCAAATATGACCTTGTATCCATTGTCACACATTTGGATAACACATAGAATATTATGCTTGAATCCTTCAACATAAAGGACATCATGTGTAGGCAGTATACTATTTGTGTTCAAGGTTCCTTTACCTTTTATAGTTACTATTGTGTTGTCTACCAATCCAATGGATCCTTTCATACATTTTATTAATTTTATTAACTTGATATTATCACCATTCATATGATTTGATTAACCACTATCTATCACCCACAAATTTTGCTACATGGCATAAAGTGTAGTCTTAGAAATCATTAATTAATTTTTCACTCTCCACACATCCTATGATTTCTTAGTTAGCTTGTTTTTAGAAACTTGTGAACATTTTTTCACACTAAGAGGCATGTCTTTATTTACATTATGTAATTTTTATCTTACAAATATATTTCTATAATGTTTAGTGATGTGAACAAAGTTATTTCAATTATAACACATTACATTTGTATCTACCAAGGGTGCAAATGAATTTTTATTTACAAAGTTGATTCTCCTTGTAGTTACAACTCTAAAATTAATAGACTTAAGACCAAAATGTTTAAACATATAAAAATTACCATTAAAATATGAGGAATACCTATTCATAGCATTTCTTGGTGTAGCATGAGGAGTTCTTTTAATATGTGGCTTCTTTATGTTTCTCATTTTAGTGTATCCATCAACATCAAATACCTTTGTCTTTTTCTTTTATTTAGGCTTCATTTTAGGATATTATTTCTTCATAACAATTGTGTTTTATTTTTTATTTAAATCCTTTCAATATTTCTCTTTATTTGATTCTTATTCTCCTTTTGCTTTGAAGTTTTAATATAGGTTAGTAGATGCACTAGTTGACAAAAATTTTCCCTTCTCATAACCTAGACCTAATCTCTCATTTGAGGGATTTTGAGATTTTATCAATTCATCAATAATGTATGATCCTCCTATCAAATTTAGAATTTTATCTAGTTAACCCTTGGAATTTTCAAAATCTTTTCTCAAAGCTACTATTTCTACCTCAAGCTTTACACATTCATCAAATTTGGATTATAGTTATATTTTGACTACATATTCTATTAGTTTAGCCTCTTCAACTAGTGTCTTTAGGCTAATTACCATCTAATCATATTTGTCAAGACTTTTTGACATTTTCTCAATTTCCTTTTGACCAAGATTCTTTTTTTTTTAGTTCCCTTTTCTTAGCTGGCCAATAACACATAGAGAACATATGAGCTCACATTATAGATCCACTTCTCCTTATTTATCTGAGTCTTCAACTTCATCTTGATATATATTTATATAATTTTATCCTACTATCATGAATATGGATTCATTTCCCTTATCCATAAAAGCATAGTCATGATCATCATCTGACATTTGAACTATCACTATCTTCCATTGAGTCACTATCTTCTTTTGTGTACAGACCTTTCTTATTCTTGAAGTTATTCCTCTTAGGAAAATAAGGTTTCACCTTTTTTATACTCTTTACTTTCTTAGATTTATCCTTTTTATTATGATGGAATTTAGCAAAAAAATTACCATAGTTAAAGCATTTGAAGGGTAACTTACATATATACTTTCTATATCCTCTCTTTATTCTTCTTACAAATTTAAATTCTTCATGAGTCTCCTCAAATTTATATGTAGATGATTCTTCCTTTACTTTCTTAGCTATTTTAAATGTAACCTCTCTCTTGAAGGTGTTTGTTTCTTCCATTCTCATCTCATAGGTTGTGAAAGTCCCATGCAACTCATCAATAATGAGTTTATCTATATCTCTTTCTTCTTCTATTGGAGATATTTTAGAGTCATATCTTGATGGCAAGGATATTAAAACCTTCTTGATGATGATTGAATCTTTTATTTCTCCTCCAAGACCTCTGATTACTTTTACTATTTCATCTACCCTAAGGAGGTAGTCTAAAATATTTTCCTCTTCATTCATCTTAAGGGTCTCAAACTTGCCTTCATAAGTTCATAGCTTGGCCTAATTTACTTTTTCATATCTTTCATCAATGCCCTTTAACTTATTCTAGATGTCTTGTGCATTCTGATAGTGCATAACTTTCACAAACTCTAAGTTTGACATTACATAAAGAATAACATTCTTTGACTTTACATTGATTTCCTATGAATTATTGGTATCTTGATTAGTAAGATTTATATCAAGGGTTGTATATCCATTTACTATAGACATTCATACATTAAACCTTAATGTAGACATATGTTTCTATTCTTATGCACCAAAATACATAGTTGGATCCATCAAAGATAGGTGATTTATTTGATGAAGATCCTTATTGAATAGCCATTATGTTCACTATTCCAAATTCTACTTGAGCTAATTAAGCTTATTTTAAAAAACCCTAAGCTCTGATACCAATTGTTGGAACACAACTATCTATTAAGAGGGTGGGTTAAACATTAGATCAATTAAAACATGTATTTTAATTTTTTAAAATCAAATTCAAAAGCATATGCAAATTAAAAGATAAATGTAAAGATCATACCCACACACAAATCACATCACACTAGTTGTATATATAAAAAACCCATTAGGAAAAACCATGGGGATAATAGTTTCTAGAATCTACTATTCTAATCTAGCCTCATTGTTTAAAGCCTTATTGGCAAACCTCATTGGTTAAATTTTTTAAGGACACTAATCCTAATGAGACACCAATCCCCTAATTTAAGAGAACCAACTATAAAGAAGCACCCACTCCCTAATCTGATCAATTACTCAACTTATTTGATGGTACCAACCTATAAAACTCTTTTATGGATATATAACTTTAGTTTTAAAGTTAGATTCATACATGAATCCAAATATTAATTCTTTGTTATAGGTCTAATCTACAACTAATCATTCTCTACCCATTCTCTTTTTTCCTATCTTCCTCTTTGCTCCTCTATATACCTCTACTCTTATGTTTGGATATATCTTTATTCAACACAATTCATTACCTTCACCAACCACTCTACTTTGGTATACCCACTCTAGTTTTGTATCTTTTTAATTTTCTATTTGACACACCTCTTTTCATTTTGATTTCTATGTATATCTACATTCAATTTGGCTCAATAAAAAACGTAATTATTCATCTCTATTTTCTTTGTCATAAATATTATATATATATATATGATCTAGTGTTTTCTTCTTCTTTGTTTTCACACATGGACTACTAACACATCATATCAATTTTGGACTTTCATTCATTAAGACTTGAATTGTTAGTTCCTACATCTCGATTCTATGCATCACCCATAATTATAGATCTCTTCAATATCGATAACATCTATTAGACTTAAGTTTTGATGTAAAAGATTTTTAATGTAGATTTGATTAGTTGGATCAAACAATATCATTATTTATGTTGAGATATAGATCTTATACACAAATTCCTGCATGTTGTTATAACTAATCATTTATCTAGACATGAATTTAAAAAATTGATCATTGATCTTACCTTTGTCACCATGTTTTGATGGTCTCTGTTAAATTGGCTCAACATAGATCACTTTGTTAAATCTATGTCCACTCACTCCATTAAATCTCCTTTACATGATCACCCATGCACCATCAGATATTTTGACAAGATCTAACTTTATATTTGATAGGTTCACTCTCATTGGTCCTCTATCTAGTAGACCCATGTGATTTTAACACTTGGCATTAGTGCATTCACTCAATGGGGACATTAACATTTTGAATTTTTTTCACTCCATTATATCTCTAATGTTTGATTAAGCATGAACCATTGATCTTCCAACTAGCTCTAACTTTACTTGGGGTCCATCTCAATTATGCTTGGAATGCTAATTTTGTATCTTCATATCTTTTGCTTCACTCAACTACTTGGTCTAAAATTTAGACCACATAAATTAGGCATGAAAGTAAACAAACCCATATGTTATATTATTTATGAATCCTTTAGATGTTTGAGATATAATGCCATTAATATGATTACTCATATTATTCTACCACAAAGCTAGATGCCTTAAACTTCCCTAGAAGGCCAACTTTGTCCTTGCATAACTCTTGTCATGCTTAGTCACACGACCTAAAAATTAGTGAATATAATAATATCATATAAGTTATTCCATCCATATATACGTTTACTCCTAAAGCCTTCCTACATGCAAGATATGACATCATAAAAATACCTTCTCAACTTTTTCTTGCAACCTACAAATTTGACTAAGTGTTGGAAAACATTTTCAAAATGCGTTGGATCCCTAATTTACTCAGTCATATATTTTATCATAATACATCATGTGACCTAAGATTTATCATATATACACTAGGAAATAAATTAATATATCCATGTGATCATTTTGTCTTAACACCTCTATGTGTACAAATACTGACCTCATCAATATGCTTACTTGGCTATTTTTAGCACTTTTTGAAAATTTGGTTAGGTATATAAACTTAGTGGATTTTATCAAATTATCTAAATATTCATCCACATATCTTCAATTACACTTCATTTCATGGCTTCAAATCTGGTTCATAATAACTAGGAACTAATGTGATCACAACCATATGACCAACTCCACCATAGTCATTCACACATGGCCATCATGATGTTATAAAAATGACTTCTCATCTTTTCTATCATGGAACCAAAATGTCTAGATGATCAATGTGAAGAATTAGAAGAATTCCAATCATGCACAAAATCATTCCAATCATCCTTGATCTTTGATAGGATCACCATGATCACCATATCCATCCCTCAGCATTGATGACATGCTCATATTGTCATTTTTGACATCAATGGCAATCATATTTCTAACATTTCCATGGAGGATTACATACATATTTGTAGCATAGTTAGGTAATGTGATACTTTCAGTTAATCCTTTAGTAAAAAATTTAATAATAAATTATTTATAGAGGTTATAAAAGTAAAATATGGATTATTATTGCTTAATGTTGAGTATCTCTTATCAAAAAATTAAAGTAACAAGTTATTTGATGCTCAATTTAAATAGTAAGATAAAGGTACTTGCATTATTATTGTTGTTATTTCTTGTCATTATATGGAATAAAACATGTTTTACTCTACCTCCATTATTTATAAAGGTGTGATTATAGAAGGTAACACATTTAATTGATAAAATAAAATATAAATTATGATAAAATCACTTCTGAAAATAATATTCATAGCCTTAATTATTCATAATTTTGAAGTTAATATTTATAGGTTATGAAAAATACCATAGAGTATGAGTGATGCTATATAAAATGAGTGAAATGGTCAATATTGTAATGTATGGTCAATAGGGTTTGTTAACTAACTATGGTCAATGTTACTATATTATTGGATGATGTATTAGAAAATAAAATCATGGACAATACCAATGTGTATGGCCAATTTGGTATAATGATGAGTTGTTCAGTACCATAGGGTATGGCCAATGTAGTTAAAATTTACCATGGTTGGTACCATAGGGTATGGCTAGTACACTATAAACTTTTCCATTATTGGTACAGTAGGGTATGGCCATTATAGTTGATAAGTGGAAAAATGGTGCAGTATAATAGAATGTATGTACCAATTAGAATTTAATTAATATTTTTGTTTCATAATTTTGGATTAAAATCTAATTTTGGTTTGTTGTTTCAAATTTTGTAAAGATTACCCTGATTATGGTGGAGCATATATTATATATTCTAACATATATATTTAAGAGATTTTTAGTATTAAATAATAATTAGATAATGAAATTTGTATTTTTTGGGGAAATGGAGATGTGTTTCATGCCTATGAGTAAAAGGTTCATTTTAATGTTTCTATTGAAATGGTAGAGGGTTAGAAACACATTCAAGTGGGAGGTGGATGGGGATGTGATAGAGGTGGTGTTCACTTTGGAGAACATCCATGACATATAGGGGTTTGTAATTATTATAACTCCTATAATATGTGAGATGTTATAGAATACATATAAGAGGAGGGAGTTACCCTTTTCGGATATGAGATCAAATTAGTATGATGAGTGTAACTTCATCATATGATTTTTTTTAGTTTTCATCTTAGGGATTCTCGATATATACAAATCCCTTATGAGAATTATGACCATACATGTATTATGTCAAAATTTTCATGCATAAGTGTCTATGTACATTATTAATATATGCCAATATATGCTAAATAATGGTACACTATATGATATGGTAACTACAATATGGGTGTAAATGGTACACAATTTCTATGGTGTATTAAATTGGGCTAATAGATTATGGGATCCATTATCATTTTTACAATATGGATATTTTATTGATTAGCCATGTATATTACAAATGGGTTACCCCATGTGGTGGATTATCATCCCCCTTGAGTAAAAATATGGGCATAAGATCACATATTATGAGTTATCCCCCATGTGCCTACATTAGATATTTTAAAGAAATCCCATATTACATGGATGTCATATGGGGTAAAAATGGACATTTTACCATCTTGGCAAACCATAATGTATGTGAGGGGATATAGATAGATAATAATAAATTATACTTACTTGGTTGACCCACATCCATGTGATAATGTAACAATAAATTTTAGATTACCACACCAAATAACACCTTTGAGATTTATACATTATTGGATGAAATATTCTAGAGTTAGAGGGAGTAGGGGGATGAGGTGTGTCAAATCCATTCTCAATGGTGATACCTCATCAGCCTATAGAGGAAAGATGATGGTGAAAATTATAGAGAATAACATGGGGAGAGGTCAGAGGTAGGTAGGAAGTTTTTTTCCCATGGAGATAGGCAGATCCTCAATCATCCCCTTTGGCAAGTCATACCATTAATGGTTAGATGTGAATGATGGATTGATAAGCTATGTAACAATAAATTTTAGATTACCACACCAAATAACACCTTTGAGATTTATACATTATTGGATGAAATATTCTAGAGTTAGAGGGAGTAAGGGGATGAGGTGTGTCAAATCCATTCTCAATGGTGATACCTCATCAGCCTATAGAGG
>JARHVA010004097.1:765000-790000 GCA_037957365.1 Torreya grandis | reverse complement strand
ATGGTTTCCCTTATGAAAGAAGATCATATCGTTTAAATTTTAGGACATGTGATTGAGCACAATAAAACTTATTAAGGTTCAAAGTTATTCTTCTAGGTAAATTTCATAGGTTACCATACTTATCTGAATTCACAAAATGTAAAGATCAACACTAGATAAGTATCTAATGGTGAGTGGGTCTTCGTATAGATGCATATCTATGATGTGTATTGAGTTAAATAGGTCAAAGTGTGTGATGTTTAAGCTAGTTAAAGTCCAAGATACTCTCAAAGAGATAAATAGAACGTGTTTGTTCTAAATTTTTAGGAATTAGTGAGATGATGAAAAGTGGTCAATGTTTAATAGTAAACAAAGGTAAAGATCGAGCTATTCGGAGGAGATCGACGGTGCGTATTTGGTCAAAATTACCAAGGAGCACGAGATAAGGTCAAACTGATAGATGTTTATTATAGTAAAATATTAGGATACTTTTTAGGGAGATATATGATGTCTATTCATTCAATATATGAGAGGGCATGAGATTTTGAAAAAGTGTTTGATGTTTAATAGTGATCATTGGAATTTAAATATTCAAATTAATGAAGGAAAACTAGTACTTAGTTTTTGAGATAAATTTTTTTATCCAAGATGAATCTATTGAAGTAGTAAAAATAAAATTTGTATATGAATTCATGTTGTATCTAGTGAATCTATTTGTAAGGTATGAGTGTTTGTATATTAAAGGTTATTAAGATCCAAATTTTACTATGTTTTTGACCATTTTATATAAAATGACCCAAGAAGGATATTTGGGCTATTCTGATGGTATTTGGATGTTTCAAGGCAACTAAACTATTGGAGAGTGTTTTATAATCCATGAGGATAATTTGTATATATTTTTTAGGTTTGACTAATATATATTTATTATGAAAAAATTCTTAGAAGTCTAATATTTAATCATTCATGGTGTTCTTATGTACAAGGCTAATGTTTTAGTAAATTGAGCATATGCAGATGTGTGTAATGATGACTATAATCATTTGAAGATTTATATTAGGTCATGTGGAGTGGACCTATGCATTTTTAAGTGGTCTTTAGTTTATAAATTTCTTAATGGAGATCTAAATGGGTGAACAGGTCTCCATGAGACCTATAAGGGCTACTAAGGCCTAATTTAAAGGTGTAGATACTTAAGTGTGACCCATAGTTTCTATGGATGACCTATGTGGATGGTATTGATCTATGTTATATGTCTTAAGGGATAATAAAATTATTAATTCTTACTTATAAGATTATAATTATGATTGATCTATCAAAGGTGAAATCAAAGGTGGTGATTAATATACTTGTAAAAAGAGGTGTGTGTAAGAGTTGAAAATCAAAGGAAAGAAGAAAGGGTGTGTGTCTAGTGGATGGATAATAGATAAGAATAGCTTTATGACTATGTTAATGACATATATTTCATATTTATTATGTCAAAAATATTACTCTTGCAGGTTTGAAGATTAAGGATGAGCAAAGTGGTCTAGAGTAATCCAAAATGATGTTTTGGATGCCTTGGGTGTGAGCAAAGGATAGATGATATTTGTGTAATCTTGGTACTTGATTTAAAAGTTAAATCAACTTTTTGAATGTGTGTATGAGCATTTTTTCATGTTGTTGAGGTTGTGAAATATTTATTGTTAAGAAGTGTAGAGTGATCCAAAAGGTGGTTTTGGATGTTTGTGACTATGTGAAGAAGTTAAGGGGGCTGATATACATTGTATCTCCTTCAAATTAGTAGGAAATAAGTGTTTAGTAGGTGTTCATATCATAGGTTTTGGGAGGGTGCTCAACATATAGTTCATAAGGACCTGACCATCTTAGGGTCAGGTGTTCCTTGTGAAATAGTGTTTCACTAAATCTAGGTTAGAAGGACTTGACCATTCTAAGGGTAGGTGTTCCTTATGAAGTAGGTGTTTCACTAAGTTTAGGTAATAATTACATGAAAATCCTATGGGAAGGTACTCCTTGTGAATCAAGTGTTTTACCAAATCTAGGTTAGAAGGACTTCACCATCCTAAGGGTAGGTGCTCATTGTAAAGCAGGTGTGTCACTAAATCTAGTTCAGAAGGACTTGACCATCCTAAGAGCAAGTACTCCTTATGGAATGGGTGTTGCATGAAAGTCTCAAGTTTGTAATATATTATAGGATAAGTAGTTCATGTGTTTGAAATCTTGAGAGTGGGTTATATTCCCTAAGATGGTTTCCCACATAGATTTTGTGTTGTGGATGTGATTTTGAAGTATATATTTTTATTGCTATAAACATCTTGAATGCTTCATGAATGGTTGTATTGAATGTTTAGGTGTTATAGGAATTTGGAAATAGAAGCATATTATTTTCCACCACTAATCTACCTCCCCCCGCCCCCCCTCATAGTGGTTTATACCTCTAATAATGCTACCTTGAAATTTGATAAAGCTCTTCTCACATAAAAAAATAATTTATATTTTAAGATATCAAAATTCATTACAATATTGAATTGAACATTTAAAGCATCTAAAAGATCAATCTACTATTTCATTGATTATACCAAGGGTTACCATAAGAGAAAGAGCATATAGATTCATACATATAATTCCACATACATGCCTAGGAGGGAGAACTACATGCATGTTTCAGGACATTTTAGAGTATTGGATACATACTCAATACTTAGTAATATCTAGGGTTGTTAGGATTAGATCCACTCATGTACTAACACTTTTTACCATGTTATAGGATGTCCAAGTCAAATAAACTAGGGTTTTGCTTTTTTGGGGGGATATCATGCATAGAATAATATATCCTAGGGTAAAAATGGTTATATAGGTGAAATTGTAGTCTTGATAAAAAGCTAGATCCATTTGTCTTTGTATTTTAGATTGGACACCTACATTAGAGATAGATGCCTGCAATGATGTAACTCTCTCTATGCTATGTAAGAGTCCAAAGGGAAAAAACAATCATAACACAAACTAATTATATCTTTGGGTGTAAATATTATTATGAAACAATCTCAGATCATTGTCATAGTTGAAATTAGAGAATTGTATAAGACATTATGTCTCTATCCCTTGATTTCTTTGTACTTGTATTTATTACTTGTGTGTCAATGGGTAAATTTTTATAATTATACTATATATTATTTAATTCTAAATATTATCTTATTGAATTCAAACTACTTTTATTTCTTGCATGTTTTATTGTTAATTTCAGAAATCATAAAAAAAATTGGTGAACCCATCCTTTTTTTTGAGCCAAAACCCTAGTTTGCATAAAAGGTTTTTCTCCTTAAAAAATTCATTTTAAATTTATATATTTATTTTATTATAGTTAATTTTATTTCATGTGCCTATTTTAGGAATGTTTATTTATATATTTTATTGTGTTCTTGTGGTTGTGTGTTTTTTTTATTTTATCCAAACTTAAAATCCTTATGGAGTCACCAATTAAAGGCCACGAAAAATAGACTCATGATTTAGATTACTTGTTCAATATGCCTGATGATCATTGAATTACATATGAAGACCTTATGGAATATAAAAAATAGTATTAAACCCCTTAATTTACTTATAACTATGATAATGAAAGAACTAATGATGAAAATGCAAGTATAAATGTATAAGGAAATGATCATGATTTTTTTCATATGGTTATGAGTGTGATGATATTTCTCTTGGGTACATGAAGCCTAGTTCTCTTGTTTATTTTCCTTTCAATGTTGAAGGGTTTAAATATTCAATTAAAATACATTTTTTTAACCCCTTAAAAAAGGATGATAAAATACATATTCAAAATGGTAGATTTTATATGTATAAGCCTCTTAACTAAAGGTTAGATTTCTAGTGGTGTGGTCTTATATGGAACTCTTTGATTTCATCCAATTTCACTTGATTTATCTACCCTTTGAGCCTATATTATGTTATATCATCTTATATCTAGTGTTTTTAAGGATCCCTAACTGAATTTTCCATCCTCTTTGTGTTTTTAAGCTATATAAACGTACATCCATTCAAGACTCTTCCCTCAATACAAGTGTCTAGACATGATGCAAGTGTTGATACTTATATTTTTTTTAATTTTTTTAATCTTTCACTATGTGACCATTAATTTTGTCCCATTTTCTTGTTTTATTATCAAATTTTTATACACCACTATGTCTTAATTTGAATTCAATAAATTCCTATATATACAAAGGTTATAGTCTTATTACACTAATTGAAACTTTGATAAACTAATTCTCTAATTATAAAATAATTTGTATTTCAATCTATAAAAATATGTTATAGTATTAAATTTAATATCTAAAGCATCCAAAAGATCAATTCACTCTTCATGTCTTGCACCAAGGATTATTATATGATAAAGAGTAAGTAGTTTCACAATTACAATTCTACATATATTCCTAGGAGGGAAAAGGACATGCAAGTCCAAGGACCTATTTAGAGTAGTGGTTATGTATGTAACACTTAGTAATATCCATGTTTGCTATGGTTAGTTTGAATCATGTGTTAACCCCTTTTTACCAAGTTACAAGAGTTCCAAGTCAAATAAACTAGGTTTTTTCTTATTGGTTGGATCTAAAGCATATAGTAATATATTTTTATGTAGAAAAAGGTTATATAAGTGAAAATATAGGCTTGATAGAAATATGGATCCATTCATATATGTATTTTGGATTAGACACCTATGTTGGAGATAGATGCATGTGTCGATACAACTATCCCGAGTTGATGAAAGGATTCATAGGGAAAAAATCATTAGAATAAACAATAGTTAGATCTCAAGGTCTAAATACTATTATGAAATGACTCCATATCATTATCATAGTCTAATTAAGATCCTTGAATAAGGCATAATCTCTCTATCCCTTAGTTGATTTGTACATTTTGTATTTATTATGTATGTGGTAATGGGTAAATTTATTGAATTATACTATATATATTATTGAATTTTGTATATTATCATATTAAATTTAAATAAAAAATTGTTTCTTGCATGTTTTATTGTGAACTCCAAATATCATAAAAACATTTTGTGAACCTAAACTCTATTTTTAAAACCAAAACCCTACTAGTTTGAATGTAGGATTTTTCTCCTTAATTAAAATTTTCTTTCATACTTCTATGTTTATTTTCTTAGATATAATTTTATTTAATGGTCCTAGTTTAGGAATTTTTATTTATACATTTGTTTTGGTTCTTGTGGTTGTGTTCTTTGTGATTTTATCCAAAGTTAAAATCCTTATGGAGTCATCACTTAAAGGTCATGAAAATTAGACTCATGCTTTGGATTACTTGTTTAATGTGCTTGAAGATCAATGTATTTCATATGAATATCTTATGGAATATAAAAAATAGGATAAAACCCCTTATTTCGCTTATAACTATGATAATGAAAGAACTAATGATGAAAATAAAAGTATAAATTTATAATGAAATGATCATAAAAAAAATTCATATGGTTATGAGTGTGATGATATTAATCTTGGGTATGTGGAACCTAGTTATCCTATTTAATTTCATTCCAATTTTGAAGGATTTTAAAAGTTGATAATAATGGATGTTATTAACCCCTTGAAAATGATGGTAAAATACATATTTAAAATGGTATCTTTTATATGCATAGACCTCTTCAATAAAAGTTAGATTTCTAGTGGTGTAGTGTTGTATGGACCTCTTTGATTTCATCTTATTTCAATTGATTTATTTAACCTTTGGGTCTGCATGATGTTTAATAATCTTATATATAGTTTGTTTGAAGGATCCCTAACTACATTTTCTATCCTCTTTGTCTTTTTATCCTTTAGACACCTACATCTATTCAAGACTCTTGCCTTAATACAAGTGTCTAGACAGGATGCAAGTGTCCAGACTTTTTTTTTAATTTTTTGTATCTTTCACTTTGTTATCATTCATTTTCTCCCATTTTATTATTTTATTATCATACATTTGAGCATCACTAGGTCTTAATTCGAAACCAAGAAATGCCTATATATACAAATGTTATAGTCTTATTGCACTAATTAGATATTTGATCAAGAACTTATCTAATTCAAAAATACATTATATGTCAGTCTATCAAAATAAATTATAGTTTTGAATTAAATATTTAAGGAATGCAAAATATCAATCTACTGTTTCATTAATTGTACCAAGGGTTACTATAGGAGAAAGAACAAATAATTTCATGGTTACAATTCCACACACATGCCTAGGAGGGAGAACTACATATGATTCATAAGATCTATTCATAGTAAATGATATGTATGCAACACTTAGTAATACTAGGATTTCAAGGGTTAGTTTAAATCATATGATAACCATTTTTTACAAAGTTATAGGAGGTCCAAGTCAAATAAAATTAGGGTTTTATTTATTATTTGGATCTCACCCATATAATAATATATTTTAAGGTACCAAATGGTTATAAAAGTGAAAACATAGGCCTGATATACATTTGGATCTATTCCTCTATGTATTTTTGATTGGACACCTACGTCATAGATAAATACATGCATCGATGCAACTATCCCTAGTTGATACAAGCATGTAAAGGGAAAAAGTAATAAGAATAAATAAAAGTTAGATCTCAGGGTCTAAATAATATTATGAAATAATCCTAGATCATTATCATAGTCCATATAAGATCATAAAATAATAAATGATCTCTATATCCCTTAGTTTCTTTATAGTTCTATTTATTATGTATATTTCAATGGGTAAACTTATTTAATTATATTATATATTATTACATTAAAAAAAAATTCTTACATGTTTTATGTTAGAGGTATAATCATTAAGAGGGTGGGGGTGAATTATTGATGCTAGATAATACAATTCAATCCAAAACTCTTAAACATTGATCATACATTAACTTGATCTAGCAACATAAACATGAAATCACATACATCTAAAGCATACATAAAATCATACATCACATGAACACATCATATATGTGGGAAACCCTCTTAGGGGATAAAACTGACTTAACCCTAAAAAATGGATTATAATCCTATAAAATAAGATCCAAAATTTATACTAACACCAACATATCTAAGAAAACTCATTCCTTAGTTTAGTGAGACACCAATCCCATAAGCAGATATTACCCCTATCTAGTTGAGAACCCACAACAACTAGACCTTTAGCAAGATTTACCTTGAAAGGAGGAACTAATACCCTAGGCTACCAATCACAAACTCAACTACCTAAATATATCACCTTAAACACCTATTTCTTCTCTTTAAATTATTATGACCACTTTTTTCTATACTCTTCAACTCTTATCTCTCTCAACCTACCTCTAGAGCTAACTTACTCAAACTACCTCTTGTATACTCATTAGGTCTAATGACTTGTATATCCTCCTACATAATTTTGATAATTCAAGAATGATTTATCCTCTTTTCCCTTTTTATGGTACCTACTAACATGTACCTTCTCTTTCAAAGGTTCTCTTGTTCACTTGAATCAATGCTCACACAACTGATCAACTCTACACACTTATGTCTATAAACCATCACCTTTACTTTCACTCTTTATAGAGTCTTCATGAATATTATCTTATTAGTTATAAAAAATATTTTCCTTAACCATTAATACTTATATCATGCTAATACATATCTTAAATCCATTATCATAGGTTAGCCATTAGGTCATTACCCCAAAACCAACATTAGGTCTTGGTGCGACCTAAAATAATTAGGCCTTCATTCTCACATGTTACATGTGAGACTACTTGGACCACTTTAATCCTTTAAAAATGATTAAAACAAATAAAATATTTCTCTAATATACCCTTTCTCACTTATATATGGGTCCATGCCACCTAGAACACCAACTCAACACTTGAACCTACCAATTAGGTCTCCTTACTATTTAAGCCTTCAAACTACTAAATCAACTACTTATATATTTCACATATCCATATGATTAGATAACATGTGTGAAAACATAAGGACCTATTCAATTCCTTCATGTGATTTAGATACTTCAACACAAGCTCCAAACTCTTAAAATAACTCTCATAAAATTTCCACTCAGACTGGTCATATACAGTCAAAATACAACCAAGCTAGTTTTAGTCTTCATATCTAATCAGGGTCATATCCTTGTATCAAATGACTTATCATAATCCTTATATAACTATATAACATTTCCAAACTCATTTTATTCCTTAAGTTTTCTCAAAACATCCTCAACTTACGTTTACAAGATGGTAACTCAAATTGTCAGTGCATTCAACAAACACAATCAACTTCTAATCATTTATTTATACTAAATATGGATTGTTAAAACCTATAAAATATACAAATATGGTACTAATGGATTATAAAAAACTTTCCAATAGTTATTTCATCTTGAAACATCAAGACACTATCAAGAACAACTCAATTATCCTGCTCGGGTAACTTGCAAAACATGGTCAAACACACAGTCAACTCTAGAGCTCATTATCTACAACTATAATAGTAATCAAATGTTGTAATAAAATTTTATAGATTATAATTTAATTCCTTTACAACTTTTAATTTTAAACCACCATGAAAATCATCTTATATTAAAATTGATAGCTTAAATACTACATACTAGTTTTTCCCATTGCTGATTTGAATATTTAAATTCTAATGGTCATTATTAAATGCAAATATTGAAGAAAAATGTCTTCATATCATGTACTCTCACACATTTTTAAAATTAAATCCATCTATCTCTTTTCAATCTTCCTATATTTAAATCTACATCAATCAATTTTGATCATTGATCTACACTTATGTGATTAAATGCTCATTGTATATCTTTGATAATGCAAATTTTTCTATGTATGAGAACTGAGCTTGAGAAGCCAACTTTGCACCTTAATAAATTATGATACGTTTCATGTCTAAAAATTAAACTCAAACCACATGATCAAATATTATAAGGGAATTCATCCATGTATCAAAAAATTTCTTAATCCTTCATACATGAGAAACCGGACATCATCAAACTGATTACTCAACCTTATCTATCAATATGGCTATTTCAACCTATACATTCATATGATTGTTTTTATTAATTCCATTCACATCAATAATAAATAAAATAAATCATAATATCCAATAGGTTATTTGAAACATTTCCATGACATCAATATCTTCCATTAATTACTTTACTAGTCAAACAATCTCCAAACCATCAATCTGATCACTTTGTCATTAATGCACT
Source organism: Torreya grandis (assembly GCA_037957365.1). Classification (NCBI taxonomy): domain Eukaryota; kingdom Viridiplantae; phylum Streptophyta; class Pinopsida; order Cupressales; family Taxaceae; genus Torreya; species Torreya grandis. The sequence goes on along the minus strand of JARHVA010004097.1, from coordinate 780,787 downwards.
ATTATCTCATGCTCTCTTTGACATAAATGACAACCCAACATCAATTAATATGCTAAAAAATATCCCCCTTTGTCACTGATATAAAAAACCCCTCATAATGGCTTCATTTGAACAATGATTTCATCTGAAATTCTTCCTTTTGATCATTCTCACCCTTTGAAATTAATGACAAGGGGTCTCTTCCTCAACATGACAACAATCATTCCTCAACATCATGTGTGAATTTAAATATTATTTAAAATGCTTAGGATACTTACATACTTTCAATCATATCAATCAATTCCACTCCCTTTGGCATGCACCAATTTGAACATGGACTTCTTTGATCCTTATACCTCACAAACTTCCCACAGAGCCTAGTAATATCCCCCTAACATCATGCTACATCTCATGTCATATTTTATTTGACATACACTAGTCTAAACTAGGGATTCACTGATCCTTGGATATGTCTACCTACAAAACTCAAAATCTCCCTTCACTCATGCATGAAGATTCGATATCTTGTCAAAACATATGACTTCGTTTGATCAAGTCATCATATCAATCTTATTGAATTCACAACTATAGAAGAATTCTTCATATCTCCATCAATATTGGACCATCTCACATATGTTCCCCCTCACATGATGCACTACTCTTGAAGCCACTCAAGCTAACTGAGTTAGCTCCCCCTTATCCAAAGACATCTTCCAATGATAATCTTATACTAAAACATCAACCAAAGCTTTAATTGGCATCCACCATGCTTCCTCTTACTTATCATGTTTATCTTTGAATCTTAGATAGAGAGACCTTAACCCATAATATCCTAGAATAATGTGAAACTAGGAGTTACTCACAACTCCTCATAGTCCTTTTCCTCCTTGATCATATGATATAGATAGTCTTTCTTCTTTTCAAGTTTAAGAAAAGAAGCATGCTCATCCACTAAAATATTCTCCTTTTCTTCTAATATTGGATTGACAACATATGTAGCCAACAAAGATTCATGACATACCTTTTTAAATAAACAAATAACCTCATTAATGGGCATTGATAATTGATGTTCTTTACATGAATCGTGCTCAGCAATAGCAAGATATTATCTTGGATCCATACATACCTTCGAACTAGCCACAATTATAACTTTGGTCATTTATTTTATATTGACTTGAACTGAAATTTGATTCTCCTTTTCTATCTAGATAGATGACACATAATCTTGGCATTCTTGAACTTCTTCATATCTAATTCCTCTTTTGCTTTGGTAGGCAAACCATCTTGATCTTTCAACCCAATTGAATTAATTTTTTTTGTCTTCACTTCCTTAGCATTCCATACCAAGGATTGACCTTTCATGATCACACTACGATGTCCATGCACCTTATTATGACTCTAGATCTTTCTTAAACAATATCTTACAATATGACCAACTTGACAATAAATGAGATAAATAACATCTTATCTCTTAGGTTCATTATACTCATGCTTTACTGTCTTAGGCATCCATACTTGGTTTAGTATTTTCCTATGCATTCTAGGGTGGAATCTACTAATTTATCCCATTTCAAGATAATTATAATAGACTAGATTATCTATACCTCTAGATGATTAGTTTCTCTTCCTTCTATAGTTTCTTTCCTTATAACCAAACTTGTGACAAACATAACAATGACCATTAAAATATATTTCATTCCTCATATCACTTGGATACTTTATGGATATTTTATTGTTGATCTTGGTGCTTGCATCCTTTTTGTCTTGAGATAACCTCTCTTGCTCTTTCTTATTATTTTTTACATTGACAATAACTTTCTCATGCACATCCATTAATGAATCTAGCTTGGTCTTCAATTAAATACTATCATCCTCTTTAGCTCTCATACTTGAAATTGCAGCCTCTAACTAAGTTTTTAGAATTTGGATAGTCTCATTTACCCTCTCATATTCTTTATCCATGTCATCCATCATTCTACATGCTCTCTTCCATCATACTTATAGAATTGATAATGGACTTTAACTCATCATGCTCACCTTGTTTTAAACTCAACTTGGAATTTTTCTCTTCTAACCAAGTCTTGAGATGTGTACATTCTTCCTCTTTTGAACTCAGATTTGTCTTTATTACCCTTAATTGATCCTCAATAATGTTGATCCTATTTTCATCATATGTTTATCTTGAGCTTACTTTCAAGAATTCTAGCTTCTTATTGAGCTTGATGAAATCATCTGTAATAGCCTTAAATCTTGAGGCCATGATCTTATTTTGAGCTTATTCTTTATCATACTCTCTCATCTTACCTCTATACTTATCAAAACATTCCTTGAGCTGATTGCACTTTTATTCACTTGATTTTAGACATGCATAATTAACATCTACTTGAGAATTCAACCCTTTATTATATTTCTTCAATTGGTTTTCCATATTTTACCCTAGATCACCTTCAAGTGGTTAAAATTTAAAATAAGGTCCTACTTTGATACCAATTATTAGAGGTAAAACCACTAAGAGGGGGGTGAATCAATGATGCTAGATAATCTAATTCAATTTTCAAGATTTAAACATTGATCATACATCAACTTGATAAAAAAACATAAACATGAAAGAAGATATATCCAAAGAATATATAAGAACATAAATCACATGAACACATCATATATGTGGGAAACCCTGTTAGGGGATAAAACCCACTGAACCCTACAAGATAGACTATAGTCCTATAAAATAAGATCTAACATTTAGACTAGTACCAACTAATCAAGGAATACCCATTCATTAGTTTAGTGAGAAACCAATAACATAAATAGATACTACCCCTCTCTATCTTAGTACCCATAACAACTAAACCTTTAGCAAGCTTAACCTTGCAAGGAGGAACCAACCCCCTAGGAGACCAAACACCCACTTAACTACTTGAATAGATAACCTTAAACATCTATTGATATTATTCAAATATTTATGACCAATTTTATCTTAATTATTCACCTCCAATCTCACTCAAGCTACCTTTAGGCTCAAATTTCCTCTTCTAGACTCATTAGGTCTAATGACTTGTATGTCCTCCTACATCAACATGATCAGAAAATCATGACTTATCCTCTTTTATATTTGACTTTTATTACTAATCTATACCTTCTCTTTCAAATTTTCTCTTCTATACTTGAATCCACACTAACATAATTTCTCAACTCTACATACTTAAGTCTAGAAACCATCACCTGTGTTTTCACTCTTTATAGAGTATTCACAAATAATATATTCTTGGTCAACCAAAATACTTGACTTAACCCTTAATACTTATATCACACTAATAAATATCTCAAATACATTCTCCTAGGTCAGCTATTACATCATTAACCCCAAACCATGATTAGGTGTTGGTGAGACCTAAAACAATTTGGCCTTCATACTCACATGTCACATGTGACACTGCTTGGACCACCTTCATCTTTTACCAATGATTGGAAAAAATAAACCCATCTATAATATACCATTTATCAATTTCATATGGATCCATAGCCCTTGGAATGCCAACTCAACACTTGAACCTACCAATTAGGTTTCCTTATTCTTTAGGTTTTCAAACACATAAAACATAGTCTCAATATACTGAAGCAAATACTAAAATAGTTCACATAGAAATATTATTAAATAAAAATTTAAACCACTTATGACCTGAAAACTACCTTCATGTGCTTTATATACTTCAACACAGGCTAAGCACTCAAAACAACTCTCACAAAATGACCATGTAGACTAGTCATAAATAGTCAAAATATAGTTAAGCTATTTTGACTCTTCATATCTAATCAGGGGAATATAATGAAAAAATATTACTTAATATAATCCTTAAATACTTATATAACATGTATAAACTCATTTCAATCCTTAACTATACTTAGAACATCTTCAACTTACCTTTGGAAGATGGTCACTCAAATTATCAGTGTATTCAACAAACATACTCAACTTCTAAGCCATTATTCATACTAAATATTTATTGGTAAAACCTTATTAATGTTAATATATTGTCCTCATGGAGTATAAATCAATCTCAAATTGTTATTTCATCTTTAAACATTAACACACTATCATTAACGACTCAATTATCCTTCTTGAGTCACTTGTAGAACATGGTCAAACAAGCAGTCAACTTTGGAGCTCAATATATAAAACTGTAAGAATAATCAAATTTTATAATAAATTTTATATATTTTCCTTATATTCCTCAAATTTTAATTTTACACCAACATGAAATTCATCTTGGATTAAAAGATATAACTCAAATTCTACAAACTAGTTTTTCCCTTTGCTAATTTGAATATTCAAATTCCAATGATCACTGTTCAATGCAAATATTACAACCATGTGTCTTCATATCATGTTATATAATATATTTATAAAATTTTATCCATCTCTCTCCTCAAAATATTCCTATATTTAACTCTATATTACTCACTATTGATCATTGATCTGCACTTCCATGATTAAGCGACTTGGTAGCCCCATCTGCCTTTTGAGCATCTTATTGACAGTTTGACTTAATACAAACCTTTGGATAATTAATAAAAATAAAATGAAATTCATTTTATATTTATATATTAGGTTCAAATCTCACTATTTTATATTATACTCAAACTTTGTGATTATGACACATGTCATTAACATGTACCTTATGAGCAACCTTTGACATATTGGCTTAATACACACCGATGATCACTATATAAACATATCATGTTATCTGTTAGATAATTATCTATTCAAACTAAATTTTCATCATTATGTCTATGATACAATTAAATACTCATCTTAGATCTTCAATAATGAAAATTTTCCTAAGTATGGGAACTTAGTGAACTCATCTTGAGAAGCCAACATTACACCTTAATAACTTTTGACATGTACCATGTCCAAACCTCAAATTTAAACCACATGATCACATATCATATTATAATTCATCCATGTATCAAAATTCTCCTTAATCCTTCACACATGTGAACTATGACATCATGAAACTGCTTACTCAATCTTATCTATCAACATGACTACTTGAACTTAGACACTCATATGACTACTCTAATGAATTTTTTTCAATTACATAATCCCTCTAAGAATTAATTTCACCCCATAGGGTCTCTAAAACATTTACATGCCATAAATATCATTTATTAATTACTTAACAAATAAAATACTCTCCAAACCATTAATTTGGTCACTTTGTCATTAATGCACTATGATCTCATGCTCTGTTTGACATCAATGACAACCTAACATCAATGAATATGCTTAAAAAATTATTGTGAAGTCAAAAAATAAAAAAATTGTTAACCCATCCTCTATTTTTTGAGCTGAAGCCCTAGTTTGCATGTAGGATTTTTCTCCTTAAAAAAATCATCTCAGATTTCTATATTTGTTGTTTAATATCTAATTTTATTACATGGGCCTAGTTTAAGAATGTTTATTTATATATTTTATTTGGCTATTGTGGTCGTGTGATTTTTATTTTTATCCAATTTTAAAATCCTTATGGAGTCACCAATTAAAGGTCATGAAAACTAGACTCATGCTTTCATTTACTTGTTTAATGTTCTTAATGATGAATGTATTGCATATTAAGATCTTATGGAATATCAAAAATAGGATCAAATCAATTATTTTTCTTATAACTATGATAATTAAATAAATGATGATGAAAATTCATCTATAAATGAATAAGGGAATGATCATGGCATTTTTCCGTATGTTTGTGTCTAATGATATTCATATTGTGTATGTAGAGTCTAGTTATCCTATTTCTTTTTCTTTCCAATGTTTAAGGGTTTATAATGACACTTGGATTTTTACCCTTGATGAGATGCTTATCTCTCCTCATCCAAGTGCCATAATGGATTCATCTCTCTTGTTTTGGGTGATATTTTTTTTGAGATGAATCTCTAGGTAAGGGGCTAAATCCCCTTGATGCACCTTTAAATCTCTCTCTAATCTATCAATTTTTCTATGAAAAGGGTTCAAAAAATAACTAATAAAATGAAAAAGGTGATTCATAAATGCTTATCTCCTCGTATTTGATTGAGAATATACTACTTAAATACCAACACATATTTTCTCACACAAAACTCACAACTTCTTGTTTGTTGTTGCAATAGTGTTTCACATGTTAGATTCAAGAAGCCATTCAACATGTAGGAGAGAAATGGATGATTCCAAAAATGAATATAGTCATATACTGCTTCTAAAATGTCTATACACTTAGAAAAGAATATAATTAAGGACCTATAATGACACTCTATCTACACATTGTTAGACCATCAAGAGTACAAGCTAAAAGAGACAATCTTTCACCAGACTAGACCAACAAGATTTAAGTCATCACTCAATATTATATCATGTCAGTGGAAAAATAACTTCTATTACCTATTTAGGAGTCTTTCAAGTACAAATATGACCAAAGTTTTCCAAATAATTACTAGAGGCTGCTCAAATGAGCCATGAGAATGCATATTTATAGCTTTGAGAGGTGGAATAAGTAAAGGAAGTGTAAGGGTCACTTGGACATGTGTCATCTTAAGAGAAATAGTTACATTTTCATGTGGGAGAGAGGTGGAAAAGCTATGCCATGTCACTAAATGAATCAATTACAAATGAATAATTTATAACTAAACCAAATAGCTTAGTTACAATTGCCATTTGTTACCTTTATACTCAACTTTAGGTTCTCATCGAGATTTTTGACACCATCTATTTTTTATAGTTTAAAGTTGACATTTTGTGGGTCATCATCCTTCAAGTATTTTCTTTAGACTTTTTTTTTTTTCAAAATTCTTATCTTTTGACCACTTCTATGAATAATTTTCTCAAAATAAATCTTTTAGACTTTTTGTTTCAGAATTTTCTCTCGAGAGAATTCATTTAGATCTTTTTTCCACGTTAATTTCATAGGCTTATCGAATGACCTTTTGGATTTTGAAAAATACCCCTTTAAAAAAGTTGCAAGTGCCTTTAAAAAAAATTGAAGTACCCTTTAAAAAATTTGTTTAAGACAAAATGTCCAAAATAATTCCAAAGGAAAAGTTAAAAATTTCCCTTAAAAAAATGAAGTAACCTTTGAAAAAGTTATTTTCAACAAAATGCCCAAAACAATTCCTTCAGAAAAGCTGAATATTACCCTTCAGTAAATTTGAAAAAGACCCCTTCAAAAAAATTTCAAGTACCTTTCAGAAAAACTAAAATTTTACCTTAAGAAAATCTATCTCAAACAATTTGTCTAAAATAATCTAGAACTTGGCCAAATGAAAAGTTCAAAATAAATATCACTTAGTCAAAAATAAAAGGCCTAAAAGGATTACTATGCAAAGCCTTAACAAAAGACCAAAACCAAACTTATTGAAATAATTAGACTTGTACATTTGTTGCAGGCTTTCTCAAAGAACATGTATTTTCAAGAAAATCTACATACTGGTTAAACCAAAAGGATATACTTAGGTAGTAAGTTTTAAAATAGGGATGATCAATTTTGCCCTGAAGGGCCAAAATTTAGTCAACAAATTGGTGACTCACAGGGGTAGCATGCCTACTATACTAACCATACTAATAGCCAAATTAATCTATTAGACATGGAGTCATATAAGGACACTCAAAAAAGGAAACATTGGCCATGAATCAAAACCTTGAACAATATAGCAAATTGGAAGGAAAACCTACAGTACAAGACACAACACACAACAAGAACAAAACAAACTAGACACAAAGAAAATCAAAACACAAGACAACTCACACATGTGCATAAACACTTAAGGAACACAAGGAAAGAAATAAATTATGTATAAAAGAAAAGGATAACCTTAATAATAATTATTTAGATATAACCCATTCATTGGGATATGCAAATCCTCTCCATCCAACTTTGAAAGTTAGAAAGCATTATATTGTTTGCACTATGTGATCACATATGGGCCACTCCATATAACATCAAAATTTATGTGTCATCTATGATTGGACCTATATTCATCCCATTTTAGGACAATGTCTCCCTTTTGAATCTCCTTAGCATGGATTTATTGTCAAAATACTTCTTTGTTTACTCTTGCTGAGTTATCATGGTATGCATAGCTTGATTTCTTGTCTCTTCAAGCTCCATCAACTCACATAATTTGAATTCCATGATGTTATTTTCCATTAATTACATCTGATAGGTAAGATCTAAAGCTGTTAACTCAAGTGAGATAGGAAGTCTAGCTTCCCTTCCATAGGCAAGTCTGTATGGTGAATTCCAAAATTCTCTCTTTGGGGTGATCATATCATCCCAAGGGCCTATTTTCAACTTGGTGTGCCAAGTTATTTTATTTTCCTCCATTTTTATCTTTATAATCCTTATTATATTCTTATTTGTGGACTCAAATAGCCCATTACATTAGGGGTAGTAGTTGGAGGAGGTGCTAAGATAAATAACATGCTTTAAATCCCATTCACTTATATTTGATCCTACAAAAGCTAATGGATTGTCTTAGATTATTGTTGAGGGAGATCCAAACCTTATTAATATACCTTCATAGAAATCAAGGACAAAAATTTCATTAGCCTCCTTAAGAGCTATAGATTCCACCCATATTTTAAAATAATTAGTGGTTGTCAACACCCACTTATGACCAGCACTAGAAGGTAGATTGATTAGGCCTATGAAATCCAAACCCCATTACATGAAGGGTTTCTCAACTGGGATTGGATAAAGAGGAAAGGTATCTAGATTTTGTTTTCTATCAAAAAGAGTAGACTTTTGTCATTTCCTTACCCAAGTGTGAGTGTCTTTAAACAAGCTCGACCAAAAGTAAGTAGCCCTTATAATCTTAGTAGCTATGGTTCTCAGAGCAAAGTGACCACGAGCTAGTCTATCATAGAATTTAAAAAATACTTTGTCAATCTAAGACAAATCAATACACCTCAAAAACAAAATTGAAAAGTCCTTAAACATCACTCCATTAATAAGTATATAAGGAATGAATTGTAGCCTAAAGTACCTTATCTTGGCCTTATCAAGACCTTATGCACACTCACCAGTTTGAATAAAATGGATCATGTCCTATGTCCAAATTATCATAGATGAAGGTGTAGATGATACAGAGTCATCATGAAGTACCAAAAAAACTTATTTTTTCTCTTTAAAGTCTGAAGTGAGATTCTCACAAAGTCATTTTCCTTTTACTAATTAGGTATTTTTGATCTCCACATCATATTCTATTACCCTTGTGATCTATCCTACCCTATTTTCATTGAAATATCTATTCAATAGAAAGTATTTCACACTAGGATGAGGCACAAAAATATGAGTCTAGTTTTTTAGACAACATATGCCTAAACTTATTTAAACTCCTTATGACTAAAAGCACTTGTCTCTCAACATATGTGTACCTTATCTCATAGCCTTCCAAACCTTGACTAAAGAAGGAAATAGATAGTTCAAAATTTTCATCATTATCTTGAGTAAGCATGGTGGAGATTACCTCTTCAATCCCAAAATTATATGGGTTGAAATCTTTGGAGAAGTCTAGATTTGCAAGGGTAGGAGCTTTGACAATGTCTTTCTTGATCTCCTCAAAACTTTATTTCCTCCTTGTCCAAGTGAACATCTCATCCTTCCTTAACATGGATTTCAAGGGCTTGAACAAGATAGAAAAATTAGGAATAAACCTCCTAATGAAATTTATCATACCAAAGAAGCTTTTTATAGCTTTCTTATTTTTAGACAAAGATAATGCCAAGATAGTACTTAACCTTTTAGGATCAATAAGATAGACCATTCTTGGAAACACTATGGCCTAAGATTTTGCCTTCATAAATATCAAACACACACTTGCTTGTGTTTAGAGAGATCCCAAAATCTCTACACCTCTCAAAAATATACCTTAGGTGCTTCAAATTATCTTTTTCTTCCTTAGAGAAAATTATCACATCATCAAGATATACCAATACAATATCATTGATTAATCCTTGAAAAATCTATATCCATTGCGTGTTGAAAATTACCTACAGTATTAGACAACCCAAAAGGAATTTTACTATAATGATAACTACCCAATTTAGTAGTAAATGTTGTCTTATATTGGTCACTTTCCTTTACCAGCATCTAATTATACCTAGAATACCCATCAAAGAGAGAAAACCCTTCACTACCAACCATAACTTGAAAGATTTGTTCCATGGAAGGGAGTGGGTAATGATCCTTCAAATAAACTCTATTCAAATCCCTAAAATCAACACACAACCTTATCTTTCCATTCTTTTTCTTAATAGGAACTAGGTTTTCCAACCAAGATGAATGCTTAATGGGAAAGATGATTTTTGACTCAATCAATTTAGTGAGTTTTTTCCTCATGAGAGGCTCAATCTTGGAATTGATTGGCCTCTACCTCTTCTTAATAGGTTGAGAATTCTCATCAAAATTTATAGTATGTTGAGCTAAATTTAGATCAAAACCCTTTAAATCACTAAACTCCCATACAAAGACATTACAAAATTCTTTGCAGAACTCAATGAAAGCATGCTTATCTTTGATAGTATATACCTTCCCAATTTTATGAAATTTATATTTGATAATATAAACTTTCTCATAGTTTTCCTTCTTGGTATATATGCTTATATTCTCTTTCTTCATCTAGTCATCATCATTGAATATGCTCTTAAGAGTGGTTAGGCCTTTAGGAAGCTTGTTAGACTTCAATTACACAATCTGCTCTCGATATTGTTTCTTTAGTTTAGACTAATTCATGGAAGAAAATTTATCTTATACCTATATCAAAATTTTTATTTTTTTGTCACTATCAAACACATACCAATTAGTGACATTATCCAGTATGGAGGGTCATACAATCACTTTTAGATGAGGTTGGTTTTTGTCCTCTTTTATCCCTTTTGGAACATCAAACTGAGCTCCAATTAATTCCAACCTATCAACATGCTTGTTATATTCACTTGAGATAGAAGTGATGTTTATGGATTTGAAATATTCAAAAATATCCCACACTTTATGCTTATAGGAGTTAAGCAAAGAGTTTTTTAAATCAAATTCTACCCTCTAACTTGATTGACAACAAGTTCGCTATCACCTAACACTTGTAGTTCTTTGACACCTCTTTTCATTACCCATTCAAGGCCATAGATAATGGATTCATACTATGATAAATTATAGGTATAAGAGAACTAAAATCTAAATTTTTAAAAATACATTTTCTTTGAGTGTAAAACTAACATTGTTCCACAACCAACCCAATTCTTGCTTTTAGACCCATAAAAGAAAATCTACCGCAAACCATTCACATCCTCACATGAATTCATAAAATCAGGCATGAAATAGTAATTCTCATGCATATAATAGACTCCAAGACTATATTCTCTAATAAACTTGTAAGGATCATGCTCATAGTTTTCATCTCCCCACTCATCTTGAACAAATAAGAAAATCCCTCAAGGGAAGATGATGGAGATTGGTTAATATAAAGTTCCTCTTAATCAATGATATCATAATTAACATTTTAAACATTAGGAAAGTAAGTTTCAAATTTATCTCTATGAATAGGTTTTGACTCAATCTTCAATTAAGTGCCATACTTTGTCCTAAACACCATGTAGGACCAATTAGTTGCCAAATATCCACCTATCTTGAATGTGAAGTCTCTTGATAATCAAAAATAAAAATGGAGAGGTAAATATGCCACCACCACATCATGAAGAATAAAAAAATTATGAAAATAATGAAGGATAAAATTCAAACATTTAACTACCACCAAAGTCTTGGCTGGTGATCCATCCAATTACAAAACTCCTTTAGTCATTAGCTCATACTTGAGGCCTAGCTTTTCTACTATACATTTGGTAATAAATGATGTGTTTTCTCCACTATATATGATGAAATTATGAACCAAAAAATAAAAAATGATTATAGATAGATAAAAATTATGAGTATTCTCATCTTTCTTCACTTGACCATCTATAGATTGAGTTATATTGACCAAAACTACATTGTCATTTCTAGATGGCCCAACTTGTTTACCCAATCCATGCATTTACTTTTGGAGTATATATTTATACCCTAGTAATGTTAGAGAATCCCATAGTGATATTTTCATATTAATCTTATTCATTTTTTCCACAAAATTTATGGAAGGATTACTCACCTTGGGGTTCTCTCTATGAACATTGCATCTTGTCATGTAGCTTGTGGAGGTAGAGTTGCAATAGATGGCCTAAAATTTGAAATCCTATGATTTTATTATATTTTAAGATATATATTATACCTAATTATCATAGGATATGATGTAAGAGTAAAAATAGGTCCTTTATTGGCTCCTTGAGCTTTATCAACAACCCTCCTTTTGGACCTAGTATTAGAGGCAACACTAGTATTCTGATTACTTGTATTCCCCATGTAATTAATGGCAAAAAACACACCCTCCAAATGATTTATGAGGGTATCATCAGGATGAGATTATCCATTTCCCACCCCACCTTTCATGGATAATTAAAAATTATAAGCTTGGAAATATTGGCTACCTTGCATTATCATGCCTTGATTGTACATTTCATTTGCATAAGTCACTTACTTTTAACCATGTTCAAAAGATGGATAGTTGGGTTTTCTTACAAAAAGTTATTTTGAGTGGGGAAAATGGATTTGGAGTATGATGGAGAATTAGGATTATGACTTTTTTAACTCTTGACATGGGTGATTTGGCCTTGTCCTTGTGCATTTTTTTGGAAAGGAGGTCTACTTGTTTGCCCAAACTAATTGTATGTTTGATATGGCCTATAATCTTTATATTGTTGTATTTTGAGGGAAAATAACTCATTTTCAATACTTTGAATTAGCATTTTAACTTCATGTAATTCATTTCAAGGAGTAATGGTAGGCCTTTCTTGATTAGGAAAAGGGGCTAAAGTAGGTAATGCACCTTGACTAGGAGAATGCAAATCAGGGAATAGTGGCATTGGAGGCCCAAGAGCTATCTTTCCTACTTTAAAAAAAAAATTATTATCATTAATGGATATTTCATAGGTATAAATAAATGTGTTTACACAGTTAAATTGAATCATCATGGTAATATCACTATTTCTTGTTTTTAGGTAGTACAAAAATGCATAGTTTGGAGTAGGTCTCACAAGAGCTAGGATCCTCTCCCATGTTTTTTGAAATTTGGTATTAAAATCTTGCATAATATCATGTTGTTACCTCATTATTATGGTAAATTACTCAGCTAGAGATAGGTGATCACTCTTTTTCCCAAACCTATTAGCTAATAGATCCCCAAACTCATCCCATAAGCCAACATAATTTACGAGTAAAATCCGATACCAATCCAAAATGTTTCCTTTGAAACACAAGGCCAACAACCTAATATCTACATTTTCTTGGGTGATTTTTTGAATATTACAAAAAATTTATATATTCTTAATGTTCTCAATCATAATAATAAGACCATCCCCACTAAAATATGGGACACTTTTGAAGGCTACTCCTAGAATCTGATCATATTGGGCAAGATGCAAGGGAGATGCCCCAGTGAAAGGCACAAAAGGTTATCTTTTATCCATATTTGAGTGATCATTATAGATATTAGTAATGGAATGTAACACAAAAATAGAAGCTTTACACACAAAATCACCTTTGTAAGGATGAGTGCTTACAAATATATACCTTTTGGTGGAATATGGAGGTAGTTGCATAAAGGCAAAAGGTGTGTCTTTAGCAGCAAACCTAGTTATCATATTTGGCATGGAAAAAATAATCAATAATCAACCAAACACTTGAATTCTTGAATGGATTCACCATATACTAAATGTAGATGCTTCTTTCATCTTCAACTATGACAAGACCAACACCAACCTTGAACAATATTGTAGGACTTCCAGGTCCCACTAAGCATGCCAAAAACTATTGACACTTATATTTTCACCCTTTAGGAGATGATTAGTTCTCCTCATCTATGTGGAATAATGGATTCATCTCTCTTGTTGTGGGTGACAATTTTGCTGAGATGAATCTCTAGATAAGGGGCTAGATGCCCTTGATGCACCCTTAATTCTCTCTCTAATCTAGAAATTCATGTATGAAAAGGGTTAAAAAAAACTAAGAAAATGAAAAAGGTGATTCATCAATTTTTATCTCTTTTTAATTGACTGAGAATACACTACTCAAATACCAACATAGCTTTTCTCACACATAACTCATAACTCCTTGTGTGTTGTTGAAATAGTATTTCACATGTTAGATTCAAGAAGGCATTCAACATTTAGGAGAGAAATGGAGGATACTAATTATAAAATGTATATAAACTTAAAAAATAATATTATACCAATAATATTCAAATCATCACTCAATAGTACAATATGTGAGTGGCTGAATAACTTGTATTATTTCTTTAGGATTCTTTCGAGTAAAAATTTGGCCAAATTTTTCCCAATAACCAATGGAGGCTACTCAAATGAGCCAAGAGAATGAATATTTATATATTTCAGAGGTGGATTGAGGAAAGGAAGTCCAAGATTCACTTGGACATGTGTCATCTTGAGAGAAAAAAATACATTTGCATGTGGGAGAGAGGTGGGTGAGCTATGCCATATCACCAAATGAATCAGTTTCAAATGAATAAGTTACAAGTAAACCAAATACCTCAATTATAATTTCCATTTTTTACCTTTATACTCACCTTCAAGTTCCCACCAAGCCTTTTGACACCAATGACTATTTTCAATAATTTAAAATTGACATTTAATAAGATATCATCCTTTGTGTATTTTCTTTAAACATTTGTTTCCTTCAAAATTCTTTTATTTTGACCATTTTCATGAACAATTTTATTGAAAAAATTCCTTTAGACATTTTGTTTTGGCATTTTCTCTTGACAGAGTTCATTCGGCTCTTTTTTTTGCATTAATTTCTTTGGGATATCGAATGACCTTTTAGATTTTGAAAAATACCCCTCTAGAAAAGTTGCAAGTCCTTTTGGAAAAAAAAATTCAAACAACATGTCTGAAATAATTACTTCATAAAATTTGAAATTTTCTCTTCCAAAAATCTAAAGTGCCCTTTGGAAAAGTTGTTTCAGACAGAATGTTTGAAATAATTCCCACAGAAAAGTTCAAAATTGCCCTTGAAAAAATCTGAAAAAGACCTCTTCAAAAAATTTGTAACTACCTTCCATAAAAAAATAAAAAATTTCCTTCAAAAAATTTATCTTGGATAATTTGTCTAAAAGAATTTGTCACTTGACTGAATGAAAAGTCTAAAATAAATAACACATAGTCAAAAACAAAAGGACCAAACTAATTACTATGTAAAGGCTTATAAAAAGACCAAAAACAAAACTTCCTAAAAGAATTAGACTTGTACATTTGTTGTGGGATTTTTTAAAGAAAACCTCTTTCAAAGAAAATATACATACTAGTAAGCCAAAGGTATAGACCTAGGCTAATAATTTTTCAAATAGGGATGCTCAATTTTGGCCAGAAGGGCCAAAATTTGGTTAATAGTTTCAAGAGTCAACAACAATGCCTATTGTTAACCCATTGAAAAAGGATGATGAAATACATATTAAAAATGGTAGCATTAAAATTGTTTCAAGTTAAAATGTTTCATGCATACATTACCTAGTTGCATAAAAAATTGATTCTAATTCCTCTTCTTCTTCTTCTTCCCATGATTGAAATGTTTAAACATTTGAATATTCCCCTTCCTCCTCTAACGATGAAAATGTTTGAAAAATGAACTTTCCTCTCCTATATCCTATGATCAAAATTTTGATGAAATAATGTGTG
>JARHVA010004097.1:737500-760000 GCA_037957365.1 Torreya grandis | reverse complement strand
ACATAAAATCAAATCAATCAAGGGGATCTACCACACAACATATTTTATTCTACTAAAAGTTTAAATGTTTTAAAATATTCAAAGTGCAAATTAGTTCCCATTTATATTCAAAGTACCTAATATACAACTAGTACTCACGATATATATATATATATATATATATATATATATATATATATATATATATATATATATATCTTGAGTACCAATTGTCCAATTTTGAAACCATGATTTTAATTGCAATATAGGAAATGATAAATTTAGTATTATATAAAATTTTAAAACATTAAATAATTACCAAAAATCACTTACTTTTATTTCCTGGGTAAGTGCACAAATTCGGGGGACAAAAGGCGGCCTACCCATGGACATTATTTTCTTGAAATTTCATAAATCTGAATTTCCATAGATAATTTGAGATATCTACACTCTAAATTTGGAGATGGTGTAAGAACGTGACATGTAGAATTTACAACATAGTTTCTAAAACAGTAATTTTAAAAAAAAATGGTTAAGTATAACTAGGTAAAACATCTAAAATTTAAACGTGAACTATTTTTTTAAGAAAATGGTGTAGATAGATGCTCATGTAGCACTGCAATTTTTTAGCAACATTTAATATTATTTAAAACCCTTTTGGGAAAATTTATATAGTATATTATATTTGGTGACCTATATTTTTTTTATTTTTCAATGAATAAATTTTTAATGAAATTTTCAAGTAAATGGATTTAGAAAATATATAAAAACATGGATAGTCAGCCATTTAGTGCACCTAACTACCTCCAAAAATGTTTTTTTTTTTTTTTTGAATATGTGTATAATTAGGCCTAGTTTGTGACCATATAATTTATTTTACACTTGGATCAATGAAAAACAAATTACATGAACATGCTTAGGAATGTATATTTATGACATGTAGTGCCACAAAAAAGGTATAGTTAGAAATCAACATAGTTTGAAACCTTAATTTAATCAAAAAATTATAAAAATCATATTTTCTAATAGAGGAGAGCACGATCATCATGGTGGTATTAATTTTTTAAATTTAACCATTGAAATTCATAGTGTATTTGGAAATCAAAGTTTAATTTTGTTGTTTCTTTAAATCAAAACTCTTAGACTCAACTATAGATTGATAGGTCCAAGCCTTTGGCTAAAGAATCCAAGCCATTCTTGAGCCAAAAAGTGCATTTTTCTGATTTCAAATTCAAATATCATGATCATGTTAATAACATGATCATATTATTAATGTGACCACATTATTAACCATGTTATTAATGTGATTGCATTATATATTCATAACACCTAAAAACACAAATTTACTCTTTACCTCAAATTTTATATATGATATTATATGTTTTTTATCTCGATAATAGTGGTGTTATTTCATGTGATATGGGAAATTCCCTTAACATTGCATAGTGAATTAAGGTGTCATGGTATCACATTATACTTCAAAACATTTATGGGAATTTTAATATGTTGAATTGACTACTTATAATTAATTGGTCTTAATGTGTAACTGATTATACATTTTATGATATAACTTATTTTATCACAAAATGTCATAAAATGCACTTTTTAAACTTATGGACAAAACTTAGCCTTTGGAGTGCCAATTTAGTTGTGCATCCAAAGAAAATTGGCATATTTTGAGCCCTTTTAATCTAATTATATGAATACAAAATATGATTTGTTGGTTGATCAACTCCAATTTCATTAGCTCCACTGAAGTAAAGAAACATTATTTATTTATATGCAAGTTCCACATGTATAGAATGTGGTTTTGACCTTAATAAAGTTAAAATCATCAATTAATGAAATATAAATGTCGATTAGTGAAATTATGGATGTAATTAGGGTCAAAATGAGTCACATGAGCACATTTTAAATTATATATTCAATGTGATTGGGAGTGAAATTAACCCTAATGTCATGTCATATATAATTAACCAAAGAGTTGATTCATTTAATCAAGGAGGCATTTGAGGCCAATTTGAACCGCTTTAAGAGCAAGATATGATTTGGGGCAAAAAAGAGTTTGATTTTATCATGAAATGATTTAATTAATTAATATGAGAAATTAGGGGTGTGATTTGGGAAAAATTGAGTCCCTAAACCAAATTTATGGCTCAATAAATTGTATAACATTTATGCAACATATATGGTTTAACTGACCGTACTTTTATCATAAATGCAAACATGAAGGTGTTTGTCACAAATAGGTGAACAAGTAGCTCAATTTTTATTTAATTACCTTAGTGATTAGACCCTATATTTGAAATCTTAGACCTTAAACATTCTACTATTTAACTTAAACCCTAAACCTTATACTATTTACCTTAAATGATAAGACATGATCCCTAAACCCCAAGCCTTTTAAATTATAGACCCTAGACCCTAAACCAATAAATTTAGCCCCTATTACAATCCTTTATATATATAGTAAGAATCATATTCAAAGGTATGACCTTGGTCAAAATCACATCATTCATTACCATAATTGACTTAATTGGCTCAATCTATGATGATGTGGGGATTAATTGAGCCCAAAATCACATTCTTTACTCATAGATCTAGGTCCAAAGAGCTAAAAATTTCCCCAATCACCATCATGATGGTACCTTACATACCTTAAAACCTACAGCCTAAGCCTTGATCCTTATATTTCCTAATCCCTAAACTCTAAACCATAAATATAAACTCTTTAAACCCTGAACCAATAATTTCATCCCTAATTAACATTTTTTAGACTAATAATTAAATTTACACAATTTAGTTTGGCCTAAATCATATGCTTGATTAGCCCATTTGACTAATTCATTCAATATTAATATGACATGGGGTATAATAACAACCCAAAAATAATTTATATAATCAGAAATAGGTCCAAGTGATTCAAATTATCCTTAATTATCTTTGTGATTGACCTTGTGTACCCTAACCATATATACACTAAAAACTATACTCTAATTTGTAAACCATAAACTTTCCCTATTTACCATTTGATTTAGTCTAAATTAAAATCATTTTTAGTAAGAATTAGGTTCACGTGGGATAGATTGATTAGACATTATATACACCCTTAAACCTAAACCTTATGCCCTAATACCTAAAACATAAAATGTAAGCCCTATGGCCTAATGCCCACTACATGTTGTAAACATACATGCCTTGTGATATAACTTATTTTATCATGAGATGTCATAAAATTTATTTTTTTACCTATGTACAAAGCTTAGCCTTTAGAGTACCAATATAGCTATGCATCTTAAGTAAATTGGGGATATTTTGATCCCTTTCAACCTAATCTCATGACTATAAAATGTGACCTGGGGGTTGATCATCTCTAATGTCATTATCTTGATTGGATCAAAGAATAATTATTTACTTATATGCAAGTTATACATGCATATAATGTGGTTTTGAGCTCAATAAACTTGTAATCATCAGTTAATGAATGCAAATGTCAATTAGTAAAATTGTTGAGGTAATTAGGGTCAAAATGATCCACAAGAGCCTATTTTAAATTTTATTTGATGTGATTTGGATTGAAATTAAACTTAATGTCATGTCATATATAATTAACCAAAGCATTGATTCATTTAATTAAGGGGGCATTTGAGGCCAATTTGAGTCCCTTAAAAAACAAGATATGATTTGGGTCAAAATTAAAATTTCAATTCTATCATGAGTTGATATAATTATTCAATTTATGTAATTAGGGGCATGATTTGAAAAAATTTGACTCCTTAAACCAAATTTATGGTTTAATTGATTATATAATTTATGTGAAATGTATGGTTTAACTGACCCTACTTTTATCATAAATGCAAGCATGAAGGTAATTGTCTAAATAGGTGAACAAGTAGCTCAAATTTTCTTTAATTACCTTAGTAATTAGACCTTATATTCAATATAGTAAAACCTAAACCCTATACCATTTAACTTAAACCCTAATCCATAAACCCTAAACCCAAAACCCTATAAATTGTAGACCCTAAACCCTAAATTAATAAATGTATCCCTAATTAACATCATTTATATATAGTAAGAATTTGGTTCATAGGGATGAAGTTGGTCAAAATTGCATCACTCATTAAACCACAATTGATTTAATTAGATCAATATGTGATGATGTGGGGGATAATTAAGCCCAAAATCATATTCTTTACTTAAAAATCTATGTTTAAGGAGCTCAAATTTACCCCAAAAAAATTCATTTTTATACCTTATATACCTAAAAAACTTTACCCTAAGCTCTAATCCTTAAATTTCATAATACCTAAACTCTAAACCATAAATATTAACTCTTTAAACCATAAACTAATCATTTTATCCCAAATTAACATCATTTAGACTAAAAATTATATTTATGATTGACCATGTGTACCTTAAACCTAATCCCTATATTTTAAACCCTAAACATTATACCCTAGATTATAAACCATAAAATTTGCCTATTTACTAATTTACTTATTCTTAATTGACATCCTTTGTAGTAAGAATTAGGTTCATATGGCATAGAGTGATTAGACCTTATATACACCCTTAAACCTAAACCCTGCATTCCATAATCCTTAATCCCTGAACTCTAAAATGTAAATTATAATCCCTACAACCTAATTCCATAATCCATAATCCCTAAACCCTATGGACTAATACCGCAATCCCTAATCCCTAATCTATATTAAGTATAACATTATCATATTATTAAATAACTTGATCATATTATTATTAATATAGAAAAAACTTGATTCTCAATGTATATGTTTAACCACAACTGAGTATTAATAAAAAAAATTATTTATGGGTTAACTAACCCTACTTTTATTAGAAATGCAATCATGAAGTTAATTTTCACAAATAGGTGAAAAAATAGCTCAAATATTCTTTCATTATCTTAGTGATTAGATCCTATATCTAATATCTTAACCCCTAAACCCTATACCATTTACTTTAAACCCTAAGCCATAAACACTAAACTATAAACCCTTTAAATTGTACACCCTAAACCAATAAATTTATCCCTAATTAAGATACTTTATATAGTAATAATTAGGTTCACACAGATGAACTTGGCCAAAATTGCATCACTTATTAAACCATAGTTGACTTAATTGGTTAAATTTGTGATGTGGGGGCTAATTAATCCCAAAATAACGTTATTTACACATAGATATAGGTTCAAAGATTTCAATTTTTCCCCAATCAACTTCATAATTATACCTTATACACCCTAAAACCTATACCATAATCCCTAATCCTTAAAGTTTCTAATCCCTAAACTATAACCATAAATATAAACTCTTTAAACACTAAACCAATCATTTAAGCCCAAATTAACATCATTTAGAATAATAATTATCTTTACAATTGACCCTATATATTTTAAACACTATACCCTAAATTGTAAACTATAAACTTTCCATATTTACCAATTGATTTAGTCCCAATTAACATCTTTTTATTAATAATTAGGTTCACAATGCATAGAGTTATTAGACCTTATATACACCCTTAAACCTAAAACTTACATGCCCTAATACCTAATTTATAAACCCTAAAACATAAATTGTAATCCATAATCCATAATACTCTAATCCCTAATCCCTAAACCCTATGGACTAATACCTTAATACCTAATCTATTTTAACTATAAGTTGTTATTCTTAATATAGACAAAAATCACTTCTCAATGTTGAAGTGTAACCCTAACAAAATATTAATAACAACATGATCACGTTAATTTTAATATAGATAAAACTCATTTCTCAATGTTTATATTCAAGTAGAACCTAGTATTAATAATAATGCTTTTGTGTTATTCTTAATATAGATGAAACTCACTTCTCAAGGTCTATGTTGAAAACAAACTTAATATTATTAATAACATGATCACATTAAATAACATGATCACATTATCATTATTATAGACTAATATCACTTTTCAATGTCTATTTTTAACCCAAATCAAAAAAATTGTCCCCACAAACATTCTCTGCAGGACCTATGTATGTTTGAGCCCACCTTTGAAAAGTTATCAATTATCCTTGATGGGTGATGGATAACTTTGAGGAAGAGGAATATGTTTAATAATGAAACACCAAAGGAATAAGAATATTTTAGAGAGAAACACAAGATATGAATATAAAAACTTCATGGTAGACAAGGTACAAACCCTAATCTTGATGAACCAAATTCCATAGATATTGATCCAATTGACAATAATGAATTAAAAAATGATGAAATTGACCATAATTAATTGAATAATGATGAAATTTTCCATAATTAAATGAATAAAAATGAATTTGACAATAACAAATTAGATAATATTGGAAGTTTACATTCAAAGTTCCACGTTTTTTATTTTGTTGGGTGAGTTTATTTATGTTGCTTCACTCCCCATGAATGAATAAAAATTTATGGAAACAAATAATGATGAAATTAAAAATAAATAAAATCCCATGTAAACATGTAATTAAGAAATAAATAATAAATAAAATGTCATCCCACCTCTAACCAATGAAAGTAATAATGATTTTGAAATACCCTTTCAAAAAATTCCACTAGTAACAACACTTCTAAGAATTGTGCATAGAAAAGGCAAGTACATAATTAAATTTTATGAAAATATTTTATAACTAATGTATAAAAAATTTATTATCAGTATTCAATAAGATTAACTCAAATTTTTTTGATAGTTTATTTGATAATTTGGATTATGATATTCAAAGATTTCAATTAGTTGTTTCATTGATAAAATTGATTGAGATGAGACCTATAATGTACACATTAAGACTAATAAAATCTAACATGGATAATTAAAACAATGAAAATGTTGAAAATTTACATGGCTCATATCATATTTTAGGCCCAAATCATGCACCCAAGATTGTAATGCTTCCCAGTGTATACTTATAACTTGTGCAATACATGACCAAATAGGGAAAAATGAATGGTTTAAAAAACAAGTTGAAAACTTAATATATTCAAAAAACATTAGTGAAATCAGTTAAAATAAATGAAAATCTTAATAATCCTAATACTAAATAACTCTAGGTATTCTCTAGTAGACTTCAATGAAGGGATAAGGCTACAATCTATACTCTCAAAGAGTTACTCAATTTTGGAAAAAAACAATACAAGTTTTTTTCTAAATACAAGAGATGTAGTGAAAAGAAGAGTTTTGGTGATGTGATAACATCTAATTTGCCTATATGGATGTGATCTAAGTGATGTATACTTTTGTGGAGGTATCTGAGGTTGAAATGGTAGTTAGAGCTCAATAATTTGCTTGTTCAATTCCAAAAAGATGTATTTTAGGCCCATTACTAAAACTTGTCCAATGGATTGATCTCAAAGGTTCCACCTGAGTGATCTAGGGTGTGATTAAATGGACTGAATAGGTAGGGTATGGATCTAGGTGGTCACATAATTGACTTATAGGTTTTATTTAATGCCTATTTAAACTTGAGCTTAAAAATTACATTTTTTTTGTATTGAGAGGGGCATTATTAAGCCTAGAGTGGGTGGTGGGTTTGTCGATCAGGCATGATGGGAGGCCAAGAAAATGGTACTAAACATTATCTACACATCAAACATGTTGGTAGTGTCATTTTTTTGTTAGGAAGCATGATAACAATAGTTCTACAACCACAACTTAAACTTTGTCAATATTTGTTATCTGTGTTTTTTTGCTCTTGAAAGGAAGTGAGAATGCACTTCCAAGTGGATTTAAACATGACATTATATTTATAATTTATAAATTGCATTTTTAGATGTGATTGAAGATATAAACTCTTAGGTGGAGGTTTTAGAGGCAAAAATGGTAGTTAGAGCTTAAGAAGTTGCTTGTTCAATGCCAAAAACTTGATTTTATGTCTTTATGATGGGTGTCATTGTCATCCCTTCATTTAACCAATCTATGTTGGTGTAATTACTTACTATGGATAATATCTAAGGATATCTATAGTAAGGTGTTTATTATGTTTATCTAATGGTGTTGGTTTGGGGGTTTTTGGAATTATTCTATATTAGGTTTCTACTTCCTAAATTTTGAAGTAAGTGCTGAAAGAAACACACTAAACTAAATGAAATGCTCAAAATAAATCACACAATTTTGTTGAAAATTAAACACACTAAAATTGAATATAAACTATACATTTAAGATAGGTTGAATAATTAAGATTACTGAAATCAAGGAAATTATAAATGTTCATTCGAATAATAAAGCACACACACACACACATGTAAATAGTCTATTTGACCTACAGGTTGTCAATCCAATCAAATAAAGTATTTGTATTAATTGAAATTGAAATAAAAATAGAAACAAATTATAAAAAACAAAAATACACATATCTTGTCTCCTTGGGGAGTGGGCCCTTTCTCACCATTGGATTTAGTATCAAAATAATTCATTTCTTAAGAAGCAATCTTGACTAACTCAAAAATGAAAAAGTATTCCTTGACACAATATATTCTTTTATTCTGTATTCAAAATGAAAATTATTATAATGCTTCACACCCTCATAGATCAAGTATGGATATAAATTTTATTATATATAAAGGAAACTAACTATCCCTAGATACTAGGTTACAACTTACCTAGATAAATAGGAGAATATTCATAAAGATTGATTTATATGGCCAACATAGGGAGGAACATTATAATAAATATCCAAAAATGGTTTGGGAGATCCTTATGGGATTTTAAACTAATTATTCATACCATATTTGGTTATAAAATCTCATAAACAATGTATTCATATCATCTTAGCCAACGTTTCAACATATATCTACTATCTTCTATAAATAGAAAGCTTCATGTAGATAGAATTCTATATCTAGATGTATGGAAAGTAAAAAGTATCTAAAATATAGCTGGAGGAGTATCAATCATCATGGACAGGTTGAAGTAACCTCTGAAATGCCTTATAAACATATTTTAGATGAGTCTATAGCTTGCTATGGACTATCAAAATCTATAGCTTAGCTATCAAAATCCATATCTTAACTATGAATGTCCGTAGAATACTTAAATTTTTTTAGATATTCTCTAGAGTAAAAATTTTGTGACTATGTCACTTCCTTATCATCATGGGATCATATTAATACTTTTTTTTATATGCTATAATACATGTACATATCAAAAATAAAGGACTAAACATGAAATCAATTAGAACATTATGTAAAGAATGATAACTAAAACTCAAAAAAGCTTAAAGAGACAAAAACATTTATCTTCTACCTTAGAATAGTTATAATCCCTAAAAATACATTAAATTCTCAACCAAAATGGCATATTAACTTCTATGAATGATGATTTATTATGGTTAAAATGAGTCATAATCTGGACTCATCACTTTGCATTGTACAATTTTTTACATGATTGGGTATCGGTTTTAAGTGAAATCAAATTGTTTTAATGATAAATTAAAAATTTGTAAATGGGTGATGAGAAATACAAATAGATAAGAGTGTCATTAGTAATTTTCTCTACACACAATCAAATAAAAACATTAATTTAAAAAAATATGGGAGATCCGATATTTATAGCATTGAAAAGAATATTTTTTAATCCTCATTTGTGTACAACAATAAATATGAGATATGATAGATAATAAGTTTGAAGATCAAAAAAACACTATATAATAAAATTTTAATTTAAAACTAAATATAAATTAGATAGATAACTTAATTTACATGAAAACCCTAAATAAATCATATAGGCACATGTGTAAAATGTCAATAGTATATAGATTGCAATGATAGGCATATAAAAAATTACATCTATGAACATAGTATCTAATGTTAGGTGAATGTCATATATGCATATACAATGATAAAATTCATAAACTAACATATAGGCATACAAAAATGAACACGTCATGTAAGACATCCTATTCATTAAATAACCTCCCCCTCTTTTCCTTCCTCAAAGAACAATCTCCATGGGATGACATTCTAGTAGATGGAGATCCCTCTATTGCCTTGGATTGCTCCAATGTTTGATTATGAGTCTTATGTTCATAGCTTGGTTTCAGCTAAACCTATTCAAATCCATATATTATTAAAAAGTTAACATAAAATACATTCAACCAATAGTTAAAAAAAATTAATTTTAAACTACAATAAAAAAAATCATTTAAACATGCACTTACTGCAAGCTCATGGTCCTATTCAATCTACTTATGACACTCAAACAAGTCAATGGTAGGATCAAATATTCAAATAGGCATATGCAATAGGGAAAAAACATGAAAAGTTTCCCTACTAATTATCTAGTTTGGACTATTAGTTGTCATAGGACAAGCTTGAATACAAAATACATTCACATCAGTTATATGTGCCCCAAGTATGTAGTAAAATTATTAAAGCAAGTCTATTTTTACAATTTAAAATTATAATTTAATATATACCTCAACAATAATGCCTATGTCTATTTCATCTCATACTTATGGAGGAGTGTATACGTAAGCCATCATCAATTCATGTAAACAAGGTCTCTCTTACTTTTCTATAAAGTATAACAGATATATATGGCAAGTTTTTCTTCTTATTTAGTTTTCCCAATTTTTAATTGGTTAGGCTCATATAGGTATTATATGAAGTGTCTACAGTAGGTATAAGTCATATAAGTTCTTAAAATTTGAATTTAAAGTCATATTATGTTTGCTTGCCAAATGTGGGATTTGAATTTGTAATTAGTTATAGTGTGGGTTTATGAGATATGTAAATGATGATAAATGTTTTTAAAAGGTATTATAGATGAGTCCTATATGTCTTTATAGTGGTATTTAAATGTGCATATCATGAAAAGACAATGTAAACCAAGAATCATATAAGTGTAACTAATCATGCAACATGTAATGGCCAAGAAGAGCAAGTAGTTTGCATGTTGGAGGTAATATAAAAATTGTAATACATGTATGAAGTTTGAGTGTAAGATTAGGAGGTGTAAATAATATTTTAAATTTTAGAAGTTATAGTTAGGGAGAGAAAAGGATTAAGAAACATATCAAGAACTTTGTCCTTACTTGTGGAGAATGAATGTAATGTGAGAATTGATTAGTGCACAAATATAAAGTTAGTTTATTTGTTATTGTATAAAAATATTGAGTCTCGATTATCATTAATAATTACTATTTATATCCTTATATATTGACATATTATAATATCTTACTCCCTTTGGAGTTCATGAATTGTTATGCACAATGTGTAGGAAAGTAGAAATAACTTTGCTAACGCACAACAAGAGTGGAGATTGGTAAAGCTTATTTTGATAGATTCAATTGTAAATAAGTGTCTAGTGTTTTATGATAAATAATGTGTTGTTAATGTTTCTAGTTATATAATATTCAAGTTAGTATTCTATAAGTTCAAAGTGGTGAAACCCAAGTTTTAATACTTTATCTTTAGGCACAATAAGAAAGAGTAGAATGGAGTCATTTTAAAGTGTCATTATAAATGACTAAAATATGAGTAAGGGATATAATAAATATATTAAAGGAATTTAAACACATTAAAAATCTCAATACTATTTATAAAAATTGAAAGACATGGGAAGACCATATACAATCAAATTAATAAATTTTTTGAGTTTGCATAGTCATAAAGAAATACCATATAGAGTTCTTGGAAATAGAGTTAAGGATTTAAGGTATTTTGAATGTCATGGGATATTATTTTTCCAAGTGTTTTATTATTTTAATTTATCTAAAATTAAATTAAATGATCTTAAGGATTTATTATATCCTATTTATTGGCATAATCATGTTGGAGGGGTACATAATTCTATACAAATACATGTTGGGAGTGATTTAGTATTGAGAAAGGAAAAATAAAATTTTGATAATATGTGTGGGGTAAGGTTAGATAAATTTAAATCCTTATAATATTTTATAAGGTTCGAAATTTCATTCTATCTCATTTATTATCCTCTCGAGTAGGCATAGGACTGAGACAACACAAGTTGGGGTTTGAAATTAGAAAATGAGATAACAAGTGATTTAACAAATTAAAAGTCATTAAAAATTTTGGATAATTATATTTATATAGTAGGAAGTGTATTTTGAAGGTTTAAAATTTATTTTTGTGTGTGTGGTATGGTTTCATAGTTAGTATCCTTGAATTAGACCTAGGAAACCCAATTTGTCATGAGGGGTGTTGAGTTAGGTGTTCTCCAAAGAGAGCTAAAATATGAAAGTTGGTGTGGAGATATGTTATGTAGAGGGGTATATAAATGTATGTTTGTTTTGGTTGAGATATTTTTAATTTACTCATAATAAATAGGTTTGCATCAACAAATGACTAGTAAAAGGAAGGTTTCAAAGATGAATGAAGAGTTAAGTAAAGAGTTGAAGCTTGAGGTTTGGGTGGAATGGTTGGATGCATGAGATGGGATGAAATTGTGTAGGTAGATAATGTCATGAGTATTTTGGAAGGATAGAATCAATGTAGCTTGTAGACCTATGAAAAAACATAAAAGTATTGCCCAAAATAGATCAAGGATAAAGATAAAGAACATAAAAATAGAGTATGAACTAAGGAGGTTGATGTTAAAAGGAAATATTATAGAGGTAGTTGATTAGTAAAATGAACTAATGTAGAGAAGGAAGATTAAGTGAATATAAGGAGGCTTAAGATCCATTTAGTAGGTAAGAGTAAACAAGGAAGACTCAGTAAATGCAATGTGATCAAAGAGATAAACACATTGAATATAAAATAAAAATAATGACAAGGAAATATTAGAGCCAGGTATTTGGTAGAGGTAAGTGTGTGTTTCTATCCATATTAGGGAAGCTTGTTATAACATCTATATCAAGATATTTGATATATGAATTTAATTTAAACTTACAAAGAAAATACACATAGACTAAATAAACATAGAGCATAAGATCAACTCAAAATTTTACCTCTGTATAAGTAAAAGTTGTTGACCTAATAGAGACAGATGTAGTAGTGGATAGGCTAATAGCTAGATCTAAAAATGTAAATAATGGCTATGTAAAATCAAATTATACAAATGTCGACTATGATGATGGAGGCACCATCAGCTCTTAGGACATAGAAATGACATACATATTATTCAATTTATATGTAAATTAATTGTTATATAAATTAAATTTGTAAATATAACTTAAATTTAACATGACATTTATATAAAATATACTTGCATCTATGTAGTGGTTGATGTCTACATACTAAATCTGCATGACCAAAACTCATCACTTAGAATTATATTATCTAAGCCCTCAGAACCACTAACACCATATTCATCAAAATGTCTAGTACACATAGCTCCACAAAAATTGTAAAAGTGGGGTTAGGTATGGACAGTAGGTGGCATATCTCTAGCATCAATTTGTGAAAGTCTACTCATATGTTGAATGAGTGTATTAATGATAAAACAAAGTACATGCAGAGTATATATCTCCATGACCTACTAAAATACATAAGGGATCTTGGTTATAAGTGGATTTTGGATATGGACCCTTGTAGGGTGATTATGTGCACAACATGAACCTTGTCGATCCCATGTAGATGCTTTAACTTATCTCTTAAACTCACTATAATAAAAATAGTGTAGAATCTCATTGAGGAAAATCTCAGAATAGATTTTCCTCAAAAAATATAATGGGAGTTTAAGTCTCTTACACATTTTATAACCAAACACCATACACCATCAATCCCAAAATTTGGTTGTGATTAAATTATGTTGGCATCAATAGATTGGAAAATGTTTGATAGTAACTAGAAATAGTGCATTGGTGGTTAGGTCAATGAGTAAGGCAGAAATGGAGGATTTTGATATGTCTTTTTTCTTAACCTCAAGTGATAATTTTTTTTTAGCATAATAGTCTCTACAACTATCCTTATATGAAGCCCATCTATCAATTTGACTCGTTATAGAGTCAATTTGACATAATAATGTCTCTAGGGAATTGGATAGATAGGTGAAATGGGTGTTGATGGAAGTGGAATCCCTCATTCTCCCAATTAATTATTTAATTTAAATTTTATTTTCCATGATGTGGTCAACTAGACTCTTTTTTGACTGCCTGGAGGAATTTTTATAACTAAGGAGGATTAGATGGAGGGTTATGAGGAGGAAAAAGGGGGTTCTATGGAGTTTTAGGAGGGTTAGGTATAATAATAGGAGGGTTAGTAAGATAGATTGTTCAAAATAAATAAATTACAAATTAAATAGTGAAAATAACAAGAAACTACTAGGTGGCAACATCATCAATTAGTAGCTTCCTAGGATGAATTTTTTCAAGGTTTAGCCTCTCACACAAATACGATTGAGGAATGGAAACACATAGGAAACAAAGAAAGATCAAATGCAACATAAGGAATTTTGCATTTGAGTTTTAGTTTTTAATTTTTTAGGTTACACAGGTAATGTGATCATGTTATTAAAAATAATAATAACATGATTGTGTTATCAATGCAATTGCATTATTGTTTTAAATAATTCAATTGTGTTATTTAATAACATGATCATGTTATGGATCAAATATTACTAAACCATTATTTAAATAACATGATTGTATTAATTAAATAATGCAATCATGTTATTTAATAATACAATCTCATTATCAAAAATGCCTATAGAATTTTCCCCGAACTATTTTCACTTACCCATTTAGAGAACTATTATTAAAAGTCCCAAGTGTCATCCAAAAAAATGATTCATTCTTTGGTACCAATATTACTAGGATACAAATTTGTTACTATATAGATGAGATTATCTCTTTTTCCTTTCATGTTAAGGTGACTCAAAGGTATTATTTCCCCTCCTCCCAAAGCGGGGTATCTCAGTAGGGGTATGAAAACATTTTCTTCATAGTTTCTTTTATTTTACACATTCTCCAAATTTATTAGGGGTATGACATCATTACATATCCTCCAGATCATTAATGGTTTCATATTTAGTGTGGTCATGTGTTTGAAACATATCCCCCATACTTATTACATACCAAAACTCTTTAGATCTCTTTCACAACATATGATTCAAATATACATTTGGGTTAGTTATATATACAATGGTATTAGCATTATACATATTTTACTTTTTTCACACTAGAAATGATATGGGGCATGAATAATGGTTCATTCCTTCTAATTATTTTAACACTAATTTATCTTCTATATTCTCAATATTAATATATATTTTTATTATACCATATATTTTTATGCATTGATACCCAAGTTGGACTACTATGGATTGTTATTGTGCATTACCAATCTGTAATGTTTTATTCATTTTTATTATATTGTAGTTATTAAATCATGTATAGTCAATAAGTTTTTAGGTGAGGTTTATTGCATAACTTATGGTATATTAGGATATATACATATCTTTTTGAGATTAAGTATTTTGGTTGGGAAACTATAATCTTTACAATCGAAGAACCACTCTTCCTATTTTGGGTTGGGGGCATGATCACCTCCAAAATCTCCCCACTCCAGGTAAAAAACCACCATTGTGAAAACCAATTTACCACTTTTAACTTCACCCATCTTCTTGGGAAAAAGATGGATAAGGTTAGAAGTTTCCTTATCTGGCCTTTAGTTCTCCAGATCCATTGTTACATAACATATAAATGGGGGTATTATATCCATGGACTTTATTTATTCTAATTTTCATTATTACTCATATATAGATCATATAAACTTATTAATTTGTGCCATAATCTAGATTATAGTAAGTAATCAAAATGAAAGATTCAAGGAGAACTCTAAAAAAGACAAGATACATTGTCTACACCATGATATGCATTTTATTTCTCTTTTAACTAGTAATTTCACTTTTTTGTTCATTACTAGATTAAATGGGGATGCAGATACCCATGTTTTGTAAAAGATTCTTTTCATAATAATTTTAATACATTTTATACATATAGACTTCATGACCTAAACATAAACACATAGTGGTGCAGTCTTGTATGGACCTCTTCCATTCCATATTATTTTAGTTGATTTATCTAGCTTTTGGGGCTATATGTTGTTAAATTGTATTTTATCCAATGTGTTCCTCGGATCCCTACCTACATTCTATATCTTGTCTATGTTTTTATCCTCTAAATACCTATGTCTGTTTTGGACTCTTTTTTTGACAAAAATGTCATGACATGATGCAAGATTCCAAATTGATCTTTTTTTCCTTTTCCATATCCTTCAATTTTTTACCATTCATTTTATCCCATTTAATTATTATATAGTTGGGTTTTTTTGCATCACCAAATCCTAATTTGAAATCAATAGATCCCTATATATACAAAGTTTATATTCTTACTACACTGAATGGAAATTTGGTTAAGCACTTATCTATGTATCAAATACTTTATATTTCAAGCTATAAAATTGCATTATAGTATTTAATTGAATATTTTAAGAATCTAAAAGGTAAATCCACTCTTGTATCACTTTTACTAAGGGTTACTATAAGATAAAGAGAATATGGTTTCATAGTTACAATTCCACACACATGCCTAAGAGGGAGAACTACATGTTAATAGTCAGGGTTGATAGGGTTAGCTCTACTCACATGATAACCCATTTTAATCAAGTTACAAGATGTTCAAGGAAAATAAAATAGGGTTTTGATTATTGGCTAAATATCCCACACATAATAATATATTTTGAGGTACCACATTGTTATACAGGTGTTAATGCAAGTTTGATAGAAATTTAGATGTTCCTATGTGTATTTTAGACTAGACACCAATGATAGATGCATGCATTGGCACAACTATCATGGTTGAAAAAGTATCCAAAGTGAAAAAATAATAATAATATATAACTATTACATCTTAGGGTCTAGATACAATTCTACAACAATCCCAAATCACTTTCATAGTTTGAATAAGATATTAAAATAAGATATGATCTCTCTATTCATTGGTTTATTTGTATTTATTGAGTATGTGGAAATGGGTAAATTACTTTAATTATACTATATATTATTAATTTTGAATATTATCTTATTGCATTCAAATTAATTTTATTGATTATATGTTTTATTATGAAATCTAAAAAGTGTAAACACACACACACACACACACACACACACACACACACACAAACACATGTAATATCTATGTATGTATTTATATATAGGTAATATGTATGCATGTATTTATATATAGTGTTGGTGTGTATTCATGTGTTTTTTGTGTACATTGGGAAAGTTTATCCCACATGTATGAAGATGTTATATTTATTCCTTTATTCCACCTAGTGTGGGGAAGTAATTGCCACATGCATCATGTGGTTAAGTTATACCTACATTCCAACTATATATGTACATATTCACCTAGTCATAATTTAATGCAATACAAGGCTATTTATAAATACATAATGCTCAGTTTATGCTCTCATATTGATTTTAGTCTTAAATATAATATGTTTGTTCGATCAACTAATCTTTGATCTTAGACATTATCATCAATACATGGATATTTCATGGTAATAGAGCTCTAGGTACTGGTAACAAAACATTGTATTTTTATATTTTTGTTAATAATTTAAATATTGATTTGGTTACTATTTTTTATTATTTTCAATTATGAGAAAAAATTCAATTTTTTTTGTTCATCTATAGTTTTTCTCCTCTAACTTTTGTTTAACATTATCATTTATATATGCTGATATTAAAGAAATCATGTTTAGTTTTTCTTGTTTGAATTCTAATTTTTAACCTTTATCGTAGGCCA
Organism: Torreya grandis; assembly: GCA_037957365.1. Lineage (NCBI taxonomy): Eukaryota > Viridiplantae > Streptophyta > Pinopsida > Cupressales > Taxaceae > Torreya > Torreya grandis. Next base: position 742,271 of record JARHVA010004097.1, on the reverse strand, counting down.
ATCAAACTTCTTGATAGATACTACATCCACCACCTATATGGTTTTCTCTCCCCAATTCTCTAATCAACGATTCTTGTCACTTTTTTGTAAATATATTATTTGATAAAAATGCATATTTATTTTGAAACTTATCTCAAATTGTAAACAATCACTCAAAACCATTAACATGTGAGTAGAGCTAACCCTATCATGTGAGTAGAGCTAACCCTATCATGTTAATAGTCAGGGTTGATAGGGTTAGCTCTACAAAATTAAATGTTGAGAGTTTTTATTATTTTTAATATAAAAATAATATATTGTAAAAGGGGACAATATCTAGTGGGAGTTTTTTCACTTTTTTTTAATAGAAAAATTATAGTTTTTTCAATTTCTTTCATATAAAAATAATATTGTAATAGAGATATATTTTAGAGATATTAATGTAAAGGAGATTATTATTGTTTTGGCATACCTTGTATTTTCACCTGATGAAGATAGAGAGTGAGGCCCAATTTGTCAAGTGTATAAACCCCTTCACAAGTAAAAAAATATTATTCTCATTGAATTTTCCATGTCTTGATTCTCTTCCCTTTTAGATTCATTATCGATAGACCCTGACATCCTTAGATTTTTTTACTTATATCATGTGCTACTATGTTTTAATATCACAAGCACTAATTTCTTTTGGATGCATTCTTAGTCGAGTCTGAAGTCTAAAATTGAGTTTATTGTGTGCTTGAAATCTTTTTAGGGTAATTTCTTATTATGTTATGAGATGTTTTTGTAGGCCTTAAATTCTCTCTTATGTGCACATAGTTTCCTTGACTTACATGTTCCACTTTGCTGACCACTACACTAATTGATCCTATATTCTTGGAAATACTTTTAGCTAAACCTAACATCCATTCATTGAGCATGCACTATCACTTGTGAAATATTTTTATCATTTAACTTATATGGTTTCTTCTCTTAGACATGTCAAATTTACTTGAGAGATACCAATAGATGAGGATAGTTGATTCTACACAAGTAGTTCCTATTGGAAAGAATAACTATGCCTTATACTAAATGTACATGAACCACTTACTCATATAACATGACCTTATTCCATTTTTATATGGATATATTATTTTTCCCACTAACCTTTATCAATACAGTGACTGGGATAACTCTTGTGACTATTTCTATGGTCCCTTATTGATGCACAATTCATGAGAACTACACCACCATATGGAGCATGCAAAGTGTCCCTCCACTATTTAGAGCACTCTTCAGACTCTATTTACAAATCCAAATAAAATTTATATTACTCCTCATCATCATATTTCTATTTTATATTCATATACTATTGTACTCTCTTGTCTTACTTTTATTTCTTGTCATGACACATTCCAAGTGGACATCGCTCTTCCTTCTATCTTGCCACCATTATTGAATAAGATTCTATCTGAAATTAGTTATCCCCTTGTAGAGTCTACATCAATTACTATTTAGAAATTTTCTCTTCTATTCCATCACATATTTTTTCTTAGAAGGATAATCTCATCTTCATTGACAATGTAATTGCACTTAGTAAGAGATTCAATGACACATCTCTTATTATATATATTCATTTTATGGGTATGCATGTTTCATCTATAATATCTTATTCCATTTAGAGATTTGTTGTGCTATTTTCCACACTTCACATCAAAATTGTTTTAATGAATGTTTAATGTCATTATTATGACAAGTCTACATTAGTGGCATTACATTTTTTCTTATGTAAAATCTTGCAATACCTATGCCACATTTCATTTTTATACCATATTCAGAGACCTTTGCACTTATACCTTCATCTTCCATTATAGAATGTGTAGAATTTTATTACACACATTATTTTATTCCTTTGGAAAAGGGAAGAAACACTATTCTATGTAGATGAATATTTTACAATCTTCAAGTAGAGGATCTCATTATCAACAATAGTCATCTTACGCATTGTACTTAGAGTATGGAATACTTCAACATCATTTTCGAGGGGGAATTATCCCTATATACTTATTTTATCTCTCTTGTGGAGGGACTTTTTCCTATGTATTTTATCATTTTCTCCAATTTATGAGAGTTGTTATGTACTTGGATACCTCCTTAGGACTTATTTTTGGGACCCATTTATTCTACCTGTCTAAGCTATTCTTAAGGTGGGGGTGTTGGTGTGCATTTTTTTCCTACACTTATATTTTACTTGATTATTTGTGTGTTTTTTCATACATTGGGAAAGTATATCCCATATTTATGAGAATGTTATCTTGATGACTTTATTACACCATGCATACTATGGTTGGGTTACACCTATATATGTACTTATTCACCGAGTTATAATGTAATGTAATTTAATGCAAGGCTATTTATCAATACATAATGATCAATTTAAACTCTCATATTGATTTTAGTCTTCAATATAATTTGTGTGTTCAATCAATGAGTCTTTAATCTTATACATCCTTGTTAATGGATAAATATTTCGTGGAGGAATTTAAAATTTAATGGGTCTAGCAAGGGAAATATTTGGATGATACGAGGATGTGAAGTTATTAAATATTATGAGGGGATATATTTATCTTCTTACATGGGACCAATGAGATCACAAACCAACTAAGTAGCCTAAGCTAAGATGGATCTATAGAGCATGTAGTTGGTGGTGAGTTTAGGAATTAAAAATTTGGTGGTTGAATTTGATTCCCTAAACATAATTAACACCTTCTTGGGCAATTCCAAAACATCTTGGTCCATTTATTAAATAATTAAAGATGTAATAAGATTAATAAAACATTGTAAATAGGTCACTATTTACTATATTTATGAAAGAAATAAGGTGGTCGATGAGATGGCTAACATATGAGTTTTTAATAAAATATATGTATTGTGGAAAAAGGCTTATGATCTACCACCTCAAATTATTAATATGTTAAATAATGATAGTATACCTATCATTAAATCCAAGGAGGGGGCTTATTCATATGAAGAGCAAGTTTAATGATTAGAACTAAATTGATGAATCCTAATTTTAATGATACCCTTATGTATTTCAAGTTAAGGGAAAGGTGAATGAATAAGTTGAAGCATGTAAACATTAACAATAATAACTTACAAGACACCCTGGTGAAGCATTTGAAGTCATTGGATAAATTGGACTTGTTTTTGAGTCTAGGAATGAAAAATATAAAATATCTGAGATGGGATAGAGACATAATCAAACCAATTTCCTATAATGGAGATAATTATAATCCAAAACTATGGCACAAATTGTAAAAGGGAAGCCTGATAGAGTCTATGAGATGAATTGTTGAAAATGATGAGGAGGTTTCTAATGATTTTTACCTAAGATGAAACTTTTTATAAGAGCTAATTTTGGAAGTGATTGGTATGATCTACATTGGTATCAAGGAGTTAAATTACAAATGTAGAAAATAATACCATATGAAGAAGTTATTCAATTCTAAAGTGGATATCATCACTTATACTAAAGGCTTTCAAATGATGGACCTAGTAAAGTACTAACCATATATCTTCATGTATATCATGAAGTAGATCACATTAGAAGGTAAATGTAATGTTATATTATCTCACCATTTCCTAATCATGAAACACTTTAAGGGAGATAAAATTTGTTTACCATATTTCTTATTCAAATCTCTCAAGATCTATGTGACTATGTTTCAAACAAATTATGTCATCAGCCTTATTCATCAAGGTATAATTTTTGTCAAGGCTAAAAGATGAGAATACTTGAGGGGGAATGAGGTGTGTATGGTAAAGGAGGATAATGAATAAAACACTTAGAAGGACCCAAATAATACATAGGAAGTTAGAGAAGAAAGCATAAGGTATTCTTTAATAAAATTGGACGAAACTCATTTTGAAAGCAAACACCAAGTGGAGTTTCTAACTGAGGTTAAAATAGGAAAATTTTAAAACCATGACTCTAAAATCCCCAAAATAAAGAGAGAAACATAGATTAATTAATATAGGGGGAATACTTTTTAGTTGCATTTTAAATAAGATAATAAAATGGTTGAATCTAAGGAGAAGAATGGGATGAAATAAATTATGGACATCTATTCAACTCATAGTCTAAAATGGATAAACTTGGAAGATAAACTAGAACATTAGGGAAATATCATTTTGAAGAAAATGGAATACTATAATGCCTTGAGGGGTGAAGCTTAGAGACTGAAAAAGGAGTTGGATAATTACATAGTTTTTGGTGTCATTCCTTAAACTGGTGGTGTAAAAATATAAGTCCCAAGAAGGAAAAAGGGGTGGCAGTGAAACCTTATGAAGTCATAACTCCACATGAGATTAATAATAATAAGACTAGAATTGATCAAAATAAAGGGAAAACATGTGGCTTGATATAGGATAAGGAAGATAAATATTATCCCAAAACTCCAAGTAAAAATAAACATGTAATGGATAAGGAGGAAGGACCAAGTAAACATATTAGAAGATAAGTAACAAAAGTAGAAATCAAAGAGGACAAGTAAAATAATTTTCTAAATACTATGGTGGATTAATCTAACTATGAAGATTTAGCTAATTAATATTATACTAAATTTTATATCTATATTATTATATGTTTTTTGTTTATACATAACTCGAGACTTAGAAGGTTTTTATGTTTTTATGTCATAAGTTTATCTAATTTTTGGTTTACTGTAGAGGAATGGATTATTTTTTTGTATTTTAGTCTTAAATACATGTTTTAAGCCATTTGGTTACAAGATCCATGTAAAACCTATACTTTTAC
>JARHVA010004097.1:707500-730000 GCA_037957365.1 Torreya grandis | reverse complement strand
AAATTTTTTATAATATTTGATAAGGGCCATAATACTTTAGAGAAATATTATTTTTTTTGTTTTTCTATGTCTTTTTATTTTTTGTTTCAAATTCATATTATTATATGGTTTCAAGTTAAAAAATACATGATACCCTATTTAAAAATTAATCTCACTATGGTGTTGATCTACTTGTTGTTTCATTCAATTTTATCCCATTTATAAATTCTTTGTCAAACTAGATAGTACATATTATTGATGTTAAGTGTGTTCTAAAATTGTTGTAAACTTGGGTTGTACCTTAAAAAATGAATTTATGGATGGGGGATTATAACTACAAATTTCTATAAATTGTAATAGTTTGGAAGAGGTATGGAAGGAAGTGTTATACCACCATATTTCTAGTAGAAGCTAATCAGCCCATTGTTCCTATTTTAAGTTTCATAAATATTAATTTAAAATTTAAATTTAAGATATAATAATAAATATTTATAATAATTTATTTAATTAATTAATCTATCTTAATAAAAAATACATATTAGTAATGTTATTCTTTAGTTGTTTCAAATGTTAGTCTTGGAGCCATTTTATCATATCAGTGATCTCTTTCTGATGTAGAGGTTCTAACTCTCAATGGTAATAAAAGAGGTGTGTAGACATTTACATAATTAACAACCACTCTTAGATTAATTACCGATTGGTATTTTAACTATTTAAAGAAAATCAGGTTTTGTTTCCATCATTATTTTGGTTATCATAATGATGGATCATGGTTGATGATCCAAAGGGTCGAGGTTTTAAAAAAAAATAGTCTTTTCCAAAAGATTGATTGAATTAATTGAGATACCCTTATAAGCCTTTTTTTATCAAATCTATTTTCCAATTAGAGTGAAGATGATATGAAGAGATATGACTCAAATTATTACCCAAACATGCAAAGAAATTATTCCAACCATTATTTATAAATATGTAATCATGGTCACTTATAATGCATTATCTTGGGATTACCATGAATATTTTGAACTATATTCATAAAAGAAATAGTTATTATACTAGATACAAATAAATGTGATAATTAAAAAAAATAACATAATTTGTGAGCCTATCCATAACTACCATGGTGACATTTTTACATTTAGACCTTGGTAGACCTATAATGAAATCCATGGCACCTCATCCCACCTCTAGTCAGGGATGGATAAATCATACACAATACATAACATCTTAATTGTTTACCCTTTGTTCCATTGAAACAACATCCATTCTACCCAAAATTTATGATATCCCCTTGAATCCTTCATAAAATAAATTTTTCTTGATTATATGTTAGGTTTTGACAAATCCTAAGTTCCCACCTATTAGATATGAATGAAGATCGTAAAGGACCTTATTTAAGGATAGAATTATTATGTAGGTATAGTATATATTTATACCATAATGTGTTTCCTTTACACTATATTTTTTTTAAACACTAGAACCTTAGTGAAGATTATGAATTAGAACCTATGTGTATATTAAATTATCTAATTCTTTTTTTCCTCTTCTATCAAATCTGCTTGCCAAATGGTAATTACACATAACATTTCCTAAATTGATCCATCCCTCCTAGATAGTGCATCTACTACCACATTTTATTTTCCTTTCTTATAGACAATTTTAAATTCATATCCTAACATTTTAGTAACTTATTTTTTTTGTTATTCTAATGATAATCATTGTCCCAAAAAATATTGGATCCTCTCATGATCAATATTTACACAAAAATTATTACAACATTTAATTTCAAAGTGGTCCTAACTAAACCTTAGCTTACCTTGGTACTTAATTAGATAATAATATATTATTATTTATTAACATGAGGTTAAAAAATCATATAAATAAATAAAAATGTAATTTTTTTTAATGCATAACAATGTTATCAATTGACTTTGTATATGGTTGGACCCTTCATTGAAATGGTCACCTCCTTTCACATTTTACTATAAATAGGGTTTTACCCCTATTGTGAAATATCACGAATTGGAAATTTAATATTTTCGCGTGGAGAATATTTTTGAAGGATTTATGAAGATTGGTTTAGAATAAGTGACAAGAGGAAGGTTGTATATTGGGTTTCATAAGTTTCTCAATTGTAGGAATATCAACATTTATGTATTTTTACTTTTCAAAGTTTTCTTACCTAAATTTTGTGTTATGTGTACAATTAATTTTGTTATTATTCATATTATTTGATAATCAAATTTATCTCTATATCTTCTTTAACATTCAATATACTTTTAATATTGGTTTCTTATCATGGTATCAGAGCAAGTGTGGTGGAATTGATTGGCAATAAAAAGGTGAATTATCCTAGAATTAATTTCAAGTTCTTTAGCCTATAGAGGAGTTATACCACCTATCGTACAACCTCCTACCTAAATAAATATGTTAAAAAAATTAGTTCCATGTTGTATTTGGTGCTATTCTATTTTTTATATCGATTAAAAACCAATTATGAGACTGTTAGGGCTTCTACAGAGTCTCTAAGGAATGTGTTTGAAAATTTTAATTTTTTTATAGTAACTTAGACACCATTATATGGCCCATTTATGGCCTATGCAAGCAAAAAAATTTAAGTATTCTTTTTTTATTGATATAGATTATATTAATATATAGTTTGTGTCTAAATCCCACTCATTTATGCTTGTAGTCCCTCCTACGAAACTACTGAATCCTTTTTTTCATAGATTATGGGAAAAAAACTCAAAAAAAAAACACCATTATATGGATTGGTAAAGTGAAAATGTTGACTTTAAAATAAAAAAACTCATTTTGAGGGTTTAATCTATTTCATCTGAAGATTTTAGGAGGATTGGCAATGTTTCAAGCCTTCTAGTGGTCCGAATAAATTTATGGGCATTACCTTATTGATGTTGTGTCATTCCTTCTCTAGAACATGCCAAAGGTTAGTAATGATTTATTTATTTAATAAATAAATATTTTATTAAAATCTTCATTTCAATAGAGACCTATGGCCCCCACCTTATTTGTCTATTCTTTTAATCCAAAATTTTTAAAAAGTGTAATTTTGATTTACTTTTAAAATTACTTGTGTGTGTGTGTGTGTGTGTGTGTGTGTGTGTGTGTGTGTGTGTGTGTGTGTGTGTGTGTGTGTGTGTAATTTTAAAAATCAGATAAAAAGGATAAAAATATTTTTGTGTGCATATAATAAGTCTTCAAATAGGATTCTATAAGGGTATAAAATCTAATTAACATTTTAAATTTTAAACATTATATATCATTCTCAAAGGGACGTTACAACTTTTCATAACTGTGTATTAGATAAATATCAAATACTTAATGGATCAAACATAATATTATAAAATACACATTAAAGTGGAATTTATGCCATAAAGTTGTAGAATATTGTCATCAATATTGATAAATCCTTTTTAGTATGATATGTTACCCTTGAAATTTCAAATTATTTTCATTAAAAATCACAAGAATACATGTTAATTATCTTTCAAAGTGTTAAGGATGAATTCTTACTCCATTTTTGTAATCATGAGTATCCTAGTAGTGCTTGAAAACTCCTTCATTCCATGAGTGAGGGCACTCATCTCTCTAAGATTATTAAGTTTATTCTTAAATTACTGACTACAGCTATGAAAGGTGTTGAAAAAGTTGTTAATTTTATTTTTAAAATTAAGAATATTAAATCTAAGTTAGACATATTTAACTATAATTTAATTCAAAATCCATTACTTTATTTTGTTATTCAGTTGAATATTCATGAAAAAAATCACAATTTTATTTAATTTTTGAATTCAAAGTGCCAAACAAAGATATCTTTGATGTTAATACTTTGTCTACTTTTATAATCTGATTCTAAAGAGAATGCAACTCATTCACTTATGAATCTTAATCATATTTATGAGAAAAATAAGATCCATAAATCTAACCCTAACTCTTCTAATGGCTCAAATAGGAATTCAAAATATGGTAATAAGAATCATAAACTTAAGTTTGATGGGAATTGGAGTCTATAAGGTAAATTTGGTCATAGAAGGGAAACTTGTTATAAAAAAAATGATACAGTTCAAAATAAATATTTTAAAAATAATGAAGGGAAAAAATCTAATCAAAATAAATAAAAAAATTAAAACCCTAATTAGAATAACAATCAAGATTAGAATTCAAATGTTATTACTTTATATGTTGCTTTATTTACTTCAAATAAGAATTAATAGATTCTAGATAGTGGTGCATCACACCCCATGACTTTATTATCTAATATTTCATATGATTTTAGAGATATCTATGAAAAATATTTACTTAAGAGATAATTCATTTTTAGAATCAAATAAACAAGGAAAAGCAAAATTTGCAAATATTGTTATTAATGATGTTTTCTTAGTACCAAAAGTTAATAAAAAACTACTATTTTGTTCTCAACTTATGATGTTAATTTCATTGTAACATTTCTTAGAGATAAGTGGTTCATTTTAAATCAATTTGGTTATTTGATTGTTAAAAGTGTTCAAAAGAATGGTTTATATATTTTCTCTACTTCTTCTACATGTTTTATTTCATCGCATGGTAAGGATGAATCTCAATTATGGATTGAAATATTAGGACATGTTAGTTTTATAATTTTAAATGATATGTCTTCTCATAATATTATTGTTAGACTTCATTTTATATCTTTTCATGATGCAACTTAAGAGGTTTGATTATGTTGTAAGCAACATACTACCCATTTCATAATAATCATGATGTGAATTCCTCACATCCTTTGGAATTAATTCATAGTGATGTTATAAGACCTCTTTAAGTTGTATATTTTAATGGTTTTTTTAATATGTTGTTACTTTTATATATGATTATATTATAATGATCAGGTCATATTTCATTAAAAAAATATGAAGTGTTGTCTAGATTCAAGGAATTTAAATCTATTATTGGAAATACTTCTAAATTTTATATTAAGAAATTAAGATCTAATAATGGTGGTGAATATATTAATAAATATTTTGATTATTTTTACATTACTTTTAGTACTTAAATGGAACTAACAACTCCATATTCCACTCAGTAAAATGGTTTTTCTAAAAGGAAAAACCACAACATTATAGTAATGACTATAATAATGTTGCATTATGTAAATATTCCTAAGTTCTTATGGGCCATATCCATGAATAATGTTGTATATATTCTAAATAGATTCCTTACCAAATCCTTGCATCTTTTTACTCCTTTATAAATGTGGTCTATAAAGATATGAAAAGTGGCTCATGTTATGATCTTTCGTAGCTTTCCTTTCATCTTTGATCCTAAATGTAAAGGAAATAAGCTTGATCCTAGAAAAAATCTTATATTTTTTTAGGTTATGGAGTAAATGCTAAAATATTATGAGTATATTATCCATCTAAATATGGATCATTGATAATATAAATGTTCTTATTCTTGAAAAATCTTTTTTATGAGCCTTATATAGAGCCTCCTCAATGTTCTTCTTTTGATGAACATGGATATCATTTTTTCCTTATGAATAAATATGTTGATGTAGGTGTTATGCACACCAGAGCTTAACAAGATAGCCTTTAATGTTTTAGGATATCAATGGAGATAAACTCCACTCGATTTAATGAGTTGTAGGTATGTGGTCTTTGACAACCTATTGATAGAATAGCTGGTAGGGCATGTAGGTTGTTGACAAGGTTTTTTGGATGGAGGTGTGGTCCCTAAAAAATAATGAATCTCTATGTGAGTTGGATGGATGGTTGTATTCAAATATAAAGTGGGTATATCCCAAAATAAACTCAAAAAAGATGGAAGAGTAAGGTAGAAAATAAATATCTATGATTTTTTGAATCTACTTCCGTGTCCAGTTTTTATAAGGATAAGTGTTCTTAGAACCTATGCTTGTAACTGCCAATAATTTTCACACACATAATTAGACATGGATAAGAAGTCTAAGGAAATAATTATGCAATAAATTCACAATCCTTAGACAAAGGTTTCTCTTTTTAGGGAAACTATTACACACTCTTAAGAGATTATGGATCAGGCTAGTTAAGTAATTGAGGTAGCTTTTTCACACACATAGAAAACTACATAAAAAAAACCACTCATGCACATTCAAAATTATGAATCAATTTTAACTTAATTATGCTAGTCAATATATTTACCAATATTTCAATATTTTTCACACAAACACATGCACACGCACACAACGCACACATGCGTACGCACACACACACATACACACGCGCGCACACACACACACACACACACACACACACATATACATCATTAAATCAATCTGTATAATCAAGAATTCATTCACAATTACTACACACTAAATATTATTGAAACATACAACCAAGAAGTAATAACTAATTACATAGAAATTGTAAATAAAATACACAAACACATTTGCTAATGATCAAAATTGAGGTTACTCCTGTATTCAAAATTCTCTGGCCAAAATCCAAGTTAGACTACAATTATTTACAAATACTTGAGGAATGGGTCACCTCATCCTCCAAGTTCATTAAAGGTTGTTACTTGTGATTTTTAGAACTTGATTTCAAACTATGGTTAAAAAATATACAAGGGTCCAATTATAGTTATCAGTTTCAAATAACCTTTGAAAAATCTATGTAATATGTGCATGTGTATAAATATAGGAAATTTTTATAATTATAGCTCAAACTTCACACAAAAATTTAAAATTTATGCATCATTTACAAAATTGTTCATGTATAAATTCATAGCCAGTTAAGGCTGCATGGTGTAAATGGTTAGGGCAGTGGAAACTTAAACTGTAGGTTGTTTGTCAAAGACAAGTATCACTATATCAATATTTTAGAACCAATAAAACTATGACTAACCAAAAATAACTATGAATTTCATGTTGCTCATGCCTCTCACTGAGTTTGGATCTTTGAAAGTCCCACTTAGGGCTCACACCATCGATTCACTTCTGCATGATTGAATGTGGGTGTGTCACTTAGTAGTTTCATAAGATCTCTGAGTACCTTATAGTCATAGTTTGAACATCTTTATCCCATATGGTAGTTTCTTGTTTGTTCCAGGACCTTTGAAAAGCCTCCATCAATCTCTCAATGTTATATCTTTAGTACATGAGTTAATACAAACCATCAGAGCTTGGTGCTTGACCTTTTGACTCCCCACAAGGTAGACACTTGTAACTTCTAGGTTCTCTCCTATAAACATGACCATATAATGACTTAGAAGATATATAATAAAGTTATTAAATATAGAGGTGACACTTGAAAATTCCCTCAGGCTTTTGGTCTATTGATCTTGGTAGTAGGGTATTATTTTGGCCGTTTTATGTGGGGAATTATTTCGGTGGGTTTTTTATTAGATAAAATGTCTAAAAAACAAACTTTTGAAGTATGCACATTTTTATTGGACAAAATTTTTAAATACACAAAGTCCATAGTTAATTTTCATCAGACAAAATATTCACAGCTCAAAGCCCTTAACATGTATCATCAAGGAAATTGTTTCAAACAAAATATCTGATGCAATTATCCTAAAGAGTCTAATTCATCAGGAAAAATTCATGTGGAAAAAATGTCAAAGGTTATGTTCATGGAGTAAAATGTTCTTGATAATTATCCTGAAGGGTAAGTGATAAAGGTCTAAAGGGTCTACTTCATAGGGTAAATTTTGGTGGGGAAAGGCCCTGAGATAAAATTATTAAAGTGTAAGTCTGATAAGGAAAAGGGTTAATGAACAAAGGCTAAGGGTCATTCTATGAGGAAAAATGGCCACAACAAAGAGACCAAAGGGAATTTGGAAAAAATTTAGAAGGGTATGTGCCATTATGTCTTGAAAAGTTTATTCTATACAAAATGTCTAAATGTATTTAGTCATTTGCAAGAAATAATGTATCAAATTAAATGTCTAAAATAATTATGACAATATATGTTTGATAAAATAATATTGAGGCAAAAAAGGTTTGTAGAATTATTGTGGGTCAATTATTTTGAGGAAATTATTGCAAAAAAAAATGTCTGACATAATTATCTCAAAGGGTCATTTCAAAAAGGCCAAAGGGTAAGTCCATAGGGTAACATTACCATGATAAAAAGGTTGAATGGAAATTACAAAAGGTCTGAAGGGTCTATTTTCTATTGAAAATGCTCGAAGGGTCTAGTTTGTAGGGAAAAAGTGTATCAACAAGATTTTTCTAAACAAAATGTATCAAGCATATTATCTGAAGACCAAATTATATTGAACAAAGTGTCCAAAACATATATGATAAAATAAATAACTCCATGGGAAAAATCCTACAGTAATAAGTCTGAGACAATAAGTATGGAAGAGCTAAGTAGCCTTGAATAATATAATGGATAAAATACGTAATAAAGACAAATTACATAAGTTCAATAAAAATAAGCCTAAAAACATAATCCCAATAGAATAAGCCCAAATTAATTATAAATATAGTCTATGAAAACATAACACCAATGCCATCTTGCCAATGTATGAAAGGCCAATTGTCCCTCCTATCCCATAGTTTTACAAAAAAACACATAGAAGAGGGTCTCAAAGTGAAGACTATAATCTAAAAAAGTTGGTCCCCATTTCCCTAAAGAAAGAGGGTATGTTGGATACAAAAAATGGTGACTTATAGGGGGAATACTCGTAAGTATTCAAAAACCCAAAACATCATTTAGAATTCCTTAAATCAATCATGAAATATGTCATAGAAGAACACTTAAATTATAAAGATGAAAGAGACTCCTAAGTTAATTCAATATGCCTTCTAATTTCTTGGATTTGTGTGTGTCAAAAATGTAGTTTATTTAACCCTTTCTATGATGAGTTTTCCAAAATCTTTAATGAGGCTGTAAGTTCATTATAATATCTATTAAATATAAAAACAAGGGAAGCTCAGGCATTTCACTAATGCTAACCAAGTGTCTATAGCCTTGATGTAGATACCTTGGGATCCTTCTCTTCTCTTTCCATCATGATGCAAGGTATATTAACCTTATTTCATCATTCAAGCCTTTTGATTTTCTTTAGATTTTCTTTTGATCTTTTGAACTCATTAGTTCTTTATTTTATTTTTATTTTATTATTAAGTGGAAAAGAGAAGAGTTGGAACCCTAATGAGATAATATAATTATAAAACAAATGATTACTAGAAGATCTTTTCTAGCCACACCTATACCCAAAATTATCACTTCTAACAAGTATTTAATGTGATAAGTGCATTTGATCTGATAAAATAAGAAAACATTCTCAATTTATATGAAGTAGTATAAGAACAACTTTCACATGCATGGTAAAAGTATTCAATTGTGATACCATCCATAATGATCCATGATTACCTACCTTCATCCTAAAGACTAAAAAACATGAAAATAGACCTAACTTGTAAACTAGTCCCCAAAGTACCTATTCTCTTTCTACTTTTACCCCTTTCTAAAAGTAATAAGCTCAATTGGTTAGCATTTTAACTTGGTTATATTTAGAGAAAACACAATTTTTATCATCAAAGAAATCAAAAGATAAATAATCTAATAAAGAAAGAAAGTTATCTAGGATACACTAATATCTAATCTAGAAAGCATAAAATCTAATCTAGAAAGCATGAAATCTAATCTATGAGATAAAAATAGTAAAAGTAGGAAAGATTAATCTAGAAAGCAATAAATTTAATCTAATCCTATTTTTATGATCTTCTATCCCTCATTATTTAGTAATAACAATAGATGACACAACCCTGTAGTAGTACTTCAAGAACTATCTATTGACTAGATATGTAAACTCATTGCATTGGAGATCCTTCAGATGAAATGCATTATCTACCATGATCTCCAAAATATGATATAGTCTAATCCATAGTGGGGAAAACTTATAATGTTGTCCTTTACTTTCATGGGCTTTATCCCAAAGTAGTACTAGATCCAAAATTATGAAAGCTTTAACCTTTGCTCTCTTGTCAAACCACCTCTTGACCACATTCTAGTGATTTTTATAAATCTGTAAGGCTTCAGTCCTTGAATCTTCCATTTATATTATGTCCACACTTGATCATGCTTACCACTTGGTTCCATGTAGTCCTGCATGAACTAATAAGTGGGTAAATTGAGCATAATTGGAAAAATAGGCTTGCATCCATATACCAATAGATAAGATGAAGCTTTAATGGATTGCTTGTGTCTAGTCTAATCTACCCAAAGAGTGTACTTCAATAGATTATGCCAATCCTTGGGCTTGTCCCCTATTAATTATTTAAATGCATGAATCATATTTTGTTGATTCCCTTTGTCCATTTCCCTGGGGATAATAATTAGAAGCTGACCTGATAATAATATGGTTTTCATGTGCCTAGTAAATAAATTATACTAATATGAAAGTCGGTCCATTATCACAAACCAAATAAATGGGCATGTCAAATATATTTGTTATGTATTCCTCTATGAAGTATATCACATCTTGTGTTCTATAGTTATTTGTGGCTATCGATTCAATCCATCTAGTTTAATAGTATGTGGCATTAAGAATTAATTTATGCCCTATTGATGAATCTGGGTTCATAACACCAATGAATTATAAGCCCCACTAGGTAAATGTCCTTCCTTCAATAACTAGCTATAAAGGCATTGTTGTGTGTACTTCTCTCTGGGCTAGAGCTTAGTATTCATGGCATGTTCTGACGTGAGTATGAGCATCTTTGAATACTATTGGACAATAGTATCCCATTTTTAAGATCTTATGGGATATGGTATTTCTCAAAAGATGACCACTACCTATTTTAAAATGTAAGTTGTCTAAAATTTATTTATTTTCCTCTAAAAATGCACACCTGAGATAAATACCTTCATAATTTATTATTTCAATGAATCCCTTCTTGATCATATAGTGAGTAGCTTTAACCCTCAAAACTATTCTCCTCCCATTATTGAGATTCGGGGAACAAGTTCCTATAAGTAAATACTATATCATATCATTATACCATTCTTCTTTAGATACTTGAACTTCACATTCCTATTCAATGATGATGCATGGATCTAGTTTAGTCATAAGTTAAACAATGCATTGATCTCTAATGATTGTTTGTTGTCTTGATCTTTATTTTAAATTCTTGTAGTTTGGCCATCCATTTCCTTGACATTCTCCTAGCTCATTCTGTGACATGGTGAGCTTGACCTTAGGATCAGGTACAATGGTGATTGTTTTATTATTTCAAATGTAATTCCAAAATTTATTTATTACCTTAATAAAGGCAAAAATATTTTTGTTGATTATGGAGTATCTGAGTTTTGCATGTTTCAGATTTGTGCTCATAAACACAATTGATTGCTCAATTTCATCCTTCTTATGTATAATTATATAAATAATGAAATGCTCTAAAGTGAATAAATACAAGTAGAAACATTTAATAAAATTTGGACTAATTAATATTAGAGCATGTGATATTGCATCTTTAATATCCTGGAAGTAATTTTAGGCTTTAATTGTCCATTCTATTTTGGCATCCTACTTGAGTATGGTTTTTAGAGTTCTAATGATTTTTTAAAATCCCAAGATGAACTTCCTTATAAATTTAATCTTTTCAAAGAATGATTTGAGCTCTTTCTTACTATTTCATGGATGAATTTTCAAAATTGCCTAAATTCTATCTGGATCAATGATGATCCCATCATTGGTGGTGATGTGAACCAAAATCCTATCTTTAGTCACTATGAATATACTCTTCTTTGGGTTTAATGAAAGTCTAAACCTTATACATCTCTTTAAAATGGATTATAATTGACTTATCTGGTCTTTTAAATTCTTTGGAAATATTGTAAGATCATGCATGTATATGATTATACATTTTCCTATCAGTCCTTTAAATACATGATCCGTGGCTCATTAAAAGGTTTCTCCTACATTTATTATCCCAAATTACATCCTTTTATGTGCATAAGTTCCCCATTTCATGGTAAATTTTTTCTTCATTTTATCCTTAGGTTGCACGAACACCTGATTATAGCCTAAAAATCAATCCAAAAAGGACATCATTTTAGAACCACTTAGTATTTGTATTACCTCATCCAAAGAAGGTAGGGGATAATTGACCTTTTTAGAAGCCTTATTAAAGTTCCTAAAATCTACACAATAGTCTAATCTCACCATTATTCTTTCTTACTAGGACCAAATTGGCCACCCAAGTAGAATGCCTTACTAGAAAGATGATTTTTACACTTAAAATCTTATCCACTTCTCTTTGAATGAGAGTCTCCATAATAGGACTAACTAGTCTCTTCCTCTATATGAATAACTTGTGATCTATCTTTAAGGTAATCATATGAGTAATGACCTATGGGTCGAACACCTTTAAGTCTTCATATGTCTAGGTAATGACATCCTTATATTGAATGATTAAATACGTCACTCATTGTCATTCTTCTGGGGTACAACTGAGATTGATATTAACATAGCATGGGCTGTGATTATATCTTATTTTATATTCTAATGTCTAATTCATTGACCTTGGGCTACTTGAGTTGTTGAGCTTGAAGGTCTATATTGAATGATCCTTCCAAAGGGACCAACCTAGCTAGAATTTAATTCTCTTTGAGATAGAGAATGCTTTCTTTGTCTGATTCCTCTTGATAGAGGTGATTACTGTCCTTGTCATTGATGATTTAGGATTTGAATTCCCCTATATTAGCTAAAAACTAAATAACCTATTGGTCATCATTAAATACCTAGCAATTTTCTACATTATCTATCATAGAAGGACACAATAATAATTTAATAGGGAACCTTTTTACTTTAGATTTTTGTAATGGTTCTAAATTAGAAAAAATAAGAACTAATGAATCATAAGTTTGATTCTTATCTCTAGGAAGTGATTCTATGTTGAATGTTTCAAAGATTTCAATCAAGTCCCATGCTCTATGCTTGTATCTATTTAAATAAGATAGCTTACATTGGTATTTATTTTTAACTTGATTGACCTCCAACTCTGAGTCACCAAATATTGATAATTACTTCAAATTAATCTTGAGTGCAAATTATAATTCCTAAATTAGAGACTCATACTCACTCTATTATTAGTTCATGAAAATTGTAACCTGTAGGCTACCAAGAACCTTTTACCCTATGGATTAATCTACTTGATTCCCATGCATGATCCTTGCTTGCATATAGAGCCATCAAGGTGTAAAGTCCATAGCTAATTTGAACCTTTAGGTTTCAACTTCTATAATTGATTATATGTAGTGAAGTATAAATTCCAAGACTGGGTGACTCACACTTTACCTCTTCATTCTTGACATTTTATTTTATAATGTGCTACTTCATTCTCAACTCTCTATCAATTCTGATTTGATTTACAATTTTGTTCCATAGAAACCATATATGAGAGAAGTTTATAGAGAGATATCCATTGAGTGTTTTAGACCAATCCTTGCTTTGAAATTTTCTCTAACATTTGAGTTTGTATAACATGAAAATATCATAGATCATCAAGACTCATGGTTCAAATGTAACATGAATGTACACATCAGTCAATTCTCCAACTAATAGTACTATTATTTTGTCTAGTTGTGAAACTATTATCTTAGAAGGAATCAGAGTGAGACCTATATTTTTACATATGGATGTGGGCATGACAATTTTAAATGTTCTAAAATCAACTAATTTTTTTTTAATATTCTTATTGAATGCTTCGATAGTTAGCAAGAAAGGTAGAACTTCTAACTCACTTTTATAGATGATGTTGGTGTCAGAAACTTTCAATTTGTTTGTAGATGTTTTAGTTCTTTCCATAGGATATTTTATATTAATTAACCTCCATAGAATCCCCCTATATTCAATGATTTGAGCTAATTCATGAAGAGTTATATTCACCTTGATCTTTTTTCATATCATCCATAATGTTGTATCCTCCTTTACTTGGTTTTTTCTTACTCTATAGCTAATCATTCCCATTTAAGGGGGTGAATTATTGTCTTCATTAAGATTAGGAGTAATCACAATAGTATTTGGAGAAGTTGATGTTGTAAGCAATTTCTGATTCCTTATATTGTATGCACCTCTTTGGGACTACTAGAAAGCATGAACTTAGTTCATGTTATGTTCTAGTCCATTATCATCTTTACTTAGGAAGGAAAACTTGTGAGTTTTAAATAACATGGTAGTGATGTAAGAGATAAGATTAAGATGATACTAAGATGGATTATGCATCTGATCTTGTCTAACCATCTCTCTTTGACATATTTTGAATGTTGTGTAAAATTCAATGTAATTAAGCTCAACATGCTCAAAAGTATTGTGAATTTTGCACCAATTGGAAAGAGTTTTTTTTTCTATGTTGATATATGGGAAATTTTTAGGCTAATACATATTATTCACAAACATGTTGAATGGTATATTGTATCTTTTTAATCCAACATTTTGATTACCAATTGGGCCATTGGCATTTCCCATCCTCCTTTTGATATTCAACAAACCATCGGTCAAATTTTGAACCATCTTTTGAATAGAATTGAGTTCTACCTTTGTAGAGTTTGTAACTTATAAAAAAATTTGGGAAGTTTATATAAGTGTTGATTTTATTGATAACCATTGAAACTCATATACTTTTCTAGAAGCTAAAATTTTGTTGCATTATTTAAATCATAAAAGGCAGTGTATATAGTTGGTTATGATTGAATGTTGGGACATTATGCCTCACATGTAGAATTGGATTAAATGTGGGAAATTTTTTGATGACATTAGGCTTTCTAGACATATGAGGATTGATTTTCTTGACCACATCTACTCCTTTTAGGAACATGATAGTGATCGGGTTCAGGGTGTTCTTGTACATTTTCAATGTTAATGGCTTGTTTGGTTTATATCTTGGTATCAATCGATTGTACATATTTTGGAACCTTGAATTTAAAGCATGAATGGGATCATTTGGTTCTCTCCTCATGATATTGAAGTGTTGGTGAACCAAACTAGGATTGGTAACATGTACAAACTATGCAAGAAAAGTTTATTAACATTCATCCTAAGAAGTGATGTAATTTTCCATTAGATTTCTATACCAGTCATAAGCAATAACCATTAAATTAAAAAGGAATAATCTTCATAAAATATCCTCATGGATAAAATTTAGTATCCTTAATGCAACTTGAAAATATATAATATGTTTCTTTTTTGTCCTTTCACCTAAAGGAGAAAAGGATGGTAGATACTTCTAAGGATTGCTAGGTAAATCATGCACATCTCTTAGGACGTTAATAATTTTTCTAACTAAACATGACTGAGCCACTAGTTGATTAAAAATTAAAGGATTCATTACTAGATAAGGAGTCATATGAGGTGTATTGTTTTGAACTAGGGTCATTGGCATGGTTCTAGGTCTCCTACAATTTGTCAAGGGTGAGACTAGAAAACCAGCTTGGGAATTAGATCTAGTCACTCTCATTAGTGACTCCAATGCAACTTGTTTCAATAAAATTTTACTTATTTTATATTTAATAAATATGTCAAACTTAAAATAAGTTTGACACTGGTAGAACCTAGATGTATTGTGCATGCATGAATCTAGATGATTATTGATACTCTTCATTGTCTGGGGAGGATGACCTGAAGGTAAGAAATCAATCTAGAAAATGGTGGATTACTAAGATAAAGGGGTGGAATACCTATAATGATCTAGATCAAAGAAACAAAAGATTAATTTGAATTTATCAATCCATACTTTTAAAACACTTAAGTTCTAATAAACTAAAAATAGATGCTTTCATGAAATAATAGAAGGTACTAAAATCAAATACAAAAAATGCTTAAAAAAATAAGTGATTTTGACTAAAAATAGTAATAAATGATGGAATATTAATGATAAATCACTTAGAATTGATTCAAAAAATAATTTTAAGTTATATGATAAACAAAAACTCATAAACTAACATCTGGGTATGGGTAGATGGGTCAAATTACCTTACTATTATAAAATGACTGACAGTGACCATCGATGGTTGTTAACCATCGATCGTTGTTAACTATAAATCATTAGGTAAGTATATTATTGGTTAGGTAAGACTATTAGTGGTTAATATTATAATTTATTTTGGATGAGAAGTCTATTGGAGAGGTTTTAGAGAGGTTTTAGGAGTGGTGTTTAGGTTCAATGTTAGTTGTGAGATAGAAATTAATGCTCAAAGGTATCTGGTTTAGGGATTGGGTATTTGGGTGAGTGAGAATGGTTTATGAGTGGTTTTGGGTAGGAGGTGAAACGTTTAGATCAATATAACTCTAACGTAATAAAATGGGATGAAAGGGAAATAAACGGGAATGACATAAGTAATGAAACGAATAGAGCTAATTACTAAATCTTGATTAAAAAACATAGATACTTAGATTTTAGGTGTTATTCATTTAAGGAATGATAGTTTTGGCTAAAATTTATTATGGATTCTAGAGAAATATCAATAGAGTAAGAGTACCTTGGCTCAAGATAGTGAGTTACAAAATCACCCTAAGCCTTTGACCTAGATCATGGTTTGTTAAGAAGCTTTTTAGATTTCCTTGAGAGTTATAATATCTTACCCTTGAATGTTGATGATATCAATCTTCTCCTCATCCCTTAATATAGAGAAAAATATTTTTGAAATGAATATTTTAAAAAAGAGTTTAACAAATAGTCTAACCAATAGTCTAGTCATACATTGATAATGTGAATAGAAGACTAAAATTAGATAGTTGTTAATCAATGAGTGAGTTATAGTTGAATTGTAGTTGATTCCTTTGATCATGAAAGAGTTTATGTAACCACTAGGATTTTGGGTCAACTATCAATGGTTTTGGGTTGACTATTAGTAGTCAAGGGGACAAAGTCAAAATTGGCTACTCTACTAATGATTGGAAGTTAATTCCATGGGAAATTGTCTAAGGTTAATAATAGGAGAATTGGTAAATAATCTAACACAAATGCAGCCAATGGGTGGTTTAAAGGTTAATGAGACATATACAACTATAGTGTATGGTTTTATATAATCTACATTTCCCCCTTTTTTATTATGTAGTTTGTATTAACAAGCTGCAAAACAAAAAAAATGAAAGGTTGTTGTGATGCCCCAAGTATGGGAGGAGGTGTTCCCACTCAAAATATGAATTAATTAGGAGAAATAGAGTTGGTGGTGGGTTTGAAAAGTGGATAGGTGGGTTTTAATTTTGGTTGGGTGAGTATTTAAATGTAAATAGGTGAACAAAATGTGAATAAGTGAGATATCATAGATCATACATAGACTAGGCTGGTGGTAAAATAATATTAGACTAGAAAAACATGTGAGAGGGTAAGGAGGTGATATAATTAGGCATATATGATATAGATTACTCTTATAAACTCAATTCTCCTAGGCAAGGTTGATTTATTCATAGGTATCCAAAAACTAGATGTGATCTTGAGAAAATAAAAATTATTGTAAGTGTCAAGATGATAAAGGGTCATGCTCTAAGGCACCTAAATATTTAGTGAGTAAAAGTAGCACAAGTTTTTTCAAATATGGTAAGGTAATAAATGTGGTGAAAATGACTGAGGTAAGGTTAATGTTACAAAAATAAAAGTGATGGTAAAGGTACCATGGTGTGTCCATCACAAATAGAGGCACATAAGTGGATTGAATGACCAAAAGGTAAACTAGGGAGGTAAAGGCATTATTGGATTAGGTGTTCCTTTAGGAAAAGGAAATTGTAGGATGGAAAACCCCTATATGGTTTGATCATTGATGGTCAAGTTTGACCATCGATGGTCAAGAGGAAACCTTAAAAGGGTGACCATTAAAGGTCAACTAAGGATTTATTTACTTATATGAAAATATCAACCCATGAAACTTTCGATTAGAATTTGTGTAAATGATAATTATTTAGATTTTTTAGTCTCATTCTATCTTATTTAGGTGGGTTTAACCAAGGTTGAGCATTGAGTTAGAGGTTGACTAAGGGAGGCCGAGGGAGAGGAGATCTAGTGAGGATGTAGGGAGGTAGGGGCTAAGTATGGGGCTAAGTGGTGGTGGTAGTTTTTAGGGATCCACCATGATAAAGGACACATAATGAGGTAGGGTATGCCTTAAATTTTTTTGGTTATTTTTCTTATTTATTATGTGGGTGGGTAGTCATTAAAAATTGGGTGGGGGTTGAGTTTGAGGTATGAAATTGTTAGAGAGTTGGAAAAAGGTTGAGGTAGTGAAGGTAGCAAAGGGTTTTAGTGGGTTTAGGTATGATTTTAATTTTTGTGTTGATTTTTTTTAGGTATTAGTGGGTTAGGGATAGGGTTTAGTCATTGGTGATCACCACATAGTGACCATCAATTGTCACTATAGACCATCATTGGTTGATAAATGACCATCAAATGATTGAAGTGTGGATCATCAGTGGTCGACCATATTAACAATTAGTGGTTGAGGGTTGATTGATGAAAATCCCACAGAGAACTATCACTGATTGACACTTGACCATTGTTAGTTAGTATAAGGTTAGGGAATGAGGTAGAGCAAGGTAGAGGAATGGGTAAAGGTAGGGGTTGGGCATGGCTAAAGATAGGATAGTTTAAAAGGTAAGAGTAGGTAATGGTTTGGTTAGGCCTTAAAAATGGGGTAAGGTAAAAGTGAGTAAGGTTAGGGTTAATAGGTAAAATACATAGGTTATGGTTGAAGGGTAAGGAAAACTAAGGGATACATTTTGACCTAGTACATGAGGGAACAATTTGAAGATGTAAGACCAAGTGCCATAGCTCTTGGATAAGGTACATAAGGATATGATGGATCAATAGTGATAACATATGATATTAGTGGATCTAAGAGATATTAGATTTTATCAACACATGTCGAGAGACATGATGATGATGGTATCCCTCATGCAAAGATAAGAGCTAGCCACTAACACTTTCTTGCTACTGACTGGAGAAATTACCATCCTACGAGACGAAATTCACTAAATTTTGTGTCTATTTATATGGTGTGAGCTAATAGATCATATTGACATAAATGAATGAAATGTGTATATAGATCAATTGTTTGGTGTGAATTTTGTTCATGTGAGGTAGTAATGGGAGGTTTCAGTTATGCACCTATGTATATGTGGATAGGAGAGTGAGATGACTTATCATTATGATGATGATATAAATTAATTGTTATGCACTTCTAGATTCTAGTAGTTGTAAATTTCTCTTTTTATTGATAGGAGTTCTTATTGACATGTTGATAGACCAAATAATGTTTACTTGGGCCCTAATTTTACTAGTGAAGATTATAAGGAGCTCTAGGGATACTAGGTACATACACAATATGGAATTAGCATCATGATTGTTTTACAATGATAGGAATATAAGCACATTAGGGTTCTTTAACCAAGTGGATTGTCATGGAAGACATGGGACAAGGTGGACTTCATAGTTAGACTCATGAGGTAGAGAGGTGATTATGCACTTATAGCACTAGGGGGAGTATCATGATATTTAGAGTTGTATATGGATAGGTTGGAGGCACTAGCTGATGGGAAGGTTATCTAGAGACCATATACTAGATTCCCAACATGGGTGTGTTATGCTAGGTAGATCCTATCACTACAAAGTTATAGGTGGATATATGGGAGATAGGATCATGAGGTGGAGATCATCCCATTAAATATTGTCAAGACATAGTTCAAGGTTGTTTAAGTGTCCTTGGTTCTTTTTTAAGGTATAGGAGAGAGGATGTTGAAGCACCAATACAACTACCATAGCTTGAGGATATAGAGATTGACCATAGGAGTTGATAATGGCCACATCTATTTATGATGCAGGGGTTATATAGGAGTAAATTATATGGTTTCAAGTGCATTATGAAGTGGTAGTTTTTGGGGGAGATAGTTTATAACATGCTCTTAATGTAGACATGGTGGAGCAGGGTGAGGACCAAAGTGATGTCGATGCCCCTGATAGGTAGACACTCATCATAGAGAGAAATCAAGTGATAGTGGAATTATCCTTAGCATAGGAATCTATAGTAGTGGTGAATATAGAGAGAGATACAGTAAAGGGTCATGTGGATATCCTTAAGTAGGAGAGAGATACAACATGAGCATATCTAGCTTTGGTGATATAGGAGAGGGATACCCTGAGATAGGAAGGAGGGAAAGAACCTACACCTATAAGACCATCAAGGAACATCTCTATGGTGAGGTATGTGTCCATGGTCAAGGATCTCAGATACTATAAGGAACTAGTCTTTAGATAGCTTCTAAATGAGTCATAATATATTAAGTACATGGAAACAATTATCAGGGGAGCTCATAGTACTACATTGGGTTAGTGGGTAGCATATATGGATGCATAGACAGATCTTAGAGATGGATAGGCTCTAGGGAGTAGTAGTGACCCTTTACCTTAGACTCCTATGAGAAGCCTAGTTTGATTTATTAAATGATTTTGATACCAACCTATCAGCTGATGTAGTGAGATGTAAACATTTTTGTGAGAGATATGGACATTATTATGATATATGATTATTTATGATTATGATCTTATTGATGTGATTATGGGTTATGGATGTTGTTTATGGTGATGTTTATTTATTTGATGTTCATGATGTGATGATTTTTTTATCATAAGATGATCATGTTATGATTATAATTTTTCTTATTATTATATGCATGATTAATTAGATGTTATAAATGTGGATGTTTTAAATTAATAAATTTATGTTCCCCTTTATCTAGATAGAAATGTGATGGATGACATATGTGATGACTGATTGGTTTATAAATGTGATAAATGATGATGATTAATGATACGTGATTGTTATTTAGATAGATGAGATGACTTTTGATATAATATGTGGTTAATTTAATAAAATGTTTTTATGGTTAAAAAACATAAAAAAATAAGGTAGAAAAAAATCACAAAACAAAACATAAAATTTTGATTTAAATTTTATTTGATGAATTATATTTAATTAGATAAAGTTATATTGATCTTAAAAACACATAGATTAAGTTTGGATAACAAAACCACATGTGATAAAAGTTAAGAAAAGATTGAACAATCAAAAAGAGAAATGTCTTAATGAATGTATAAATAAGTAGGTATGAGAAAGAGGAAGGAGACACAATGATCTTTCATTGGTGAAGACCAAAAGAAAATTAAGTTAATATTAGCTTATGAATACAAGCCCTCCAAATTATTTGAATCAACATTCATTTGTTGGTTAAAAAGTTTCTTGATCACATAGTATCAAGTAAGCTCAAAATTCCTTATTTTATAGAGGGTATAAAAGGGAGATGGATGATAAAGGAACTTTAATGTGGGTAATCTTAAATCTTTTGTAGGTTTCCAAAGAGATAGTATAAACAAACCTATGTCATAGATGGTGTAGACTGATCGATGAGGGAAGTCTACTCATGAAAGTTGATTATGACTTCCAAATAATGGGTCTCTTGATATTTTGTCATTGATTTGAGAGGTTGGGGAAGTTGATCAACATGAGAATATTCTAAGAAATTTCTTAATTTGATGAACATTTTACTTGGCCATCTCTCAAGGGAGTGGTCTAAGTTCTTGATATTTATTTTAGGTGTTTTGATAGTTGTCATTTAATGGGAAGTCTACCTTATATTGAATAATTTTTATTGGTTTTGGTAGTTTTCCTTCAAGGGAGAAGTCTAATAATGTTATATATGACCCATAAGATATATGAATTTTAATTCTTTTGATTTTGATGACTTAGACTTGCTTATATAGGATTAAAGGCTTACCTTTATTAAGGAAAAACTAAAGCACATTGAGGTTGAAATAGTGGGTGAGAGGATTGTTTGAGAGACAATAACCATGGGATTATATTTTATTAAGGATAAAAAGTATTTAAGAGAAGAATTCCATGGGTAGAACCATGTGACCAATATTTAGGATTAAGGCTACAATTATTATGGATAATGTGTTGGTAATATGATTGTCATTGATGTCAAAAGGGAGATTATTATCATTAAGGATGTCATTGATGTTCATGGATAAGTATGGTGATTTGAGGATGTAAAAGGAATCCTATCAGAGGTCAAGGATGATTGGAGTGATTGTGTCCATGATTGGAATTCATTTGGTTCTTCATTTTGTTCATCTAGACATTTGGGTCTATAGAGGAAAAATTGAGTAGGTAGTTTGTTGATTTCACCATTGCCACATGTGAACAAGTCTAGGGGAGTTGTACATATGGTTGTAATAACATTAGTCCATAGTTGTTATGTACCATATTTAAAGTCATGTAATGAAGTGTGATATAATATATGAAGATGAAAAGTTGGATACTCATATAAAATTCTCTAAGTTTTTATACTTAGCGAAATTTATGAAAGGGTTCAAGCATATCCAAATAAGCATGTTGATGAGTTCAACATTCACACACATGGAGGTATTATGATAAAATTATCATATGAGTTTTTTATCTTTGTGCCAAGGTTATATGTTCTAAATCTTTGGTCATGCAATGTATCACAACAAAAGATATGCATCAGAAAAGTTGGGCTTCCAAG